>LAEG01001859.1:0-16845 GCA_001455585.1 Diplodia scrobiculata
CCCCTCCCTTCCATCAGTGAAGGGGCTCTTTTTCTTTCACCAACCATCAACGGACCCTAAACACTCCGATCCCCATAGCAACAGGCCAACCGAAAACGTACCGGCAAAGGGAGAGTGGAACAAGCAAGGGCCCTGGAAGAGGGTGGGAGAGAGAAGGGGACAAAAGGAGGAAAAGGCAGCAAAAAACATACCTGCCTCCTCACCCGGTCCAACACCCGCTCCATCAACGCATCCGGGTACGGCAGTAACTCCGGCGCCACGCGCTCCGCCACCCAGAGACGGGTCAATTCCTGCAGGTCGCGCGCCGCCTGATCGTGCTGCCGCGCGGGCGAGTCGCGCGACACCTCTGCGAGGATGTCGTCGATATCCATTGTTTCTTTCCACCCCGACAAAAAATACCCCTTCCGCTGTGACCAGCTTTCTGTGTCCCGACCTGTTGCGTCCCCGGTTGATTTGGAAAACTAGTGGAATGTGGTGTCTTTCCGTGAGCGAATCGTCCTAGGGTTTTATTCTGGACCCGCGATCAAGGCCAAAGTCGTCTTGCCCTGGCTGGTGAGGGGCGGAGGCCGAAGGGCAACGAACGAGGCCTGGAAGGGTGGGTATGGACGGACAGGCGGAGCGGCGGCAGCAAAGATCGGTGCGGGCGTATGCTGGTGGTGTCTCCACAGATACAAGTGAATCCGGGGTATAATGCTGGCTTGCTGGGGGCGAGTGCAGGGTGAGACAACGCGCGCATTTGGGGACGACCAAGGCCTAAAGAAAAAAAAAAGGAAAGTCGGGCGCCAGGGAGATGCGGCGCGAATACCATGCAATGACGCGCCGCGCCCTGGGTCCGACGACGCGATTGTGTGGGTGGAGGTGGGGCGGACGCGTTCCGCTAAACGCACGGAGCACCCGTACCAACACTCAGTTGAAGATGATGAAGCCTCAATCATCAGGCACCCGCCCTCGAGCAACCCTGTCAATTCCATCACGTGCAGGGAGGGTCGGAAGGGATCAGTTTCCAAATGTTTTTGTGCATTTGATCTTTCTAGCGACAACGGAGGACATTTCCTGCCGTAGTAGGTATCCCACAACTTCCACCAAAAAATGGTCGCCCTTTTCCAATCCACTCCTAATTATGCCGACCATTAGAGAGCGCAAAACCCACTATTGTGGTCGATTGCCTCCTGTCTCTTCCTTTCCCTTCTTTCTTCGTACCGCCTAATATGCAAAACAGCTCGTTTGCTGATTCTTTCCCCAAAGGCTTCCTTCCGCAAGCGGCAATAAGGCAAGAGACCATTTTGCTATATGTACAATTTTGCGTTGTTCCTCCCTCTTCAATATCTACAAGCTCAGCCTGACGTTGTGATGCAACGAGCTTTGAGCTGAGCCGGCAGGAAGAAGAAAATGCCAATCTGGGCCAACGTTCTTCCCCTCGCGCACTGTCAAAAAGCAACAATGTGAGATAGTAATAAAGTACAGCAGAATAGAAGTGTTTCCTGGGACCGAAGAATGGGTCGCGGAGAAGATATTGTATGCAGGCACAAAGTGTGCTGTAGAGACCAATCTGTGGATGAGGTGGTGGGGATACGGACTACGCAGACTCCGGCGCCGAGTCGATCGGTAGGAGAGTCGTTATGGCCCAAAGTGGACGAGGTGTTCGTGACTTGGACGAGGAAAAGTGAATATGCAAGGAGATGGGGCCGGCGAGCCCCGGTTGTTGTGCTGCCATTCTGTACAGCTTGGGTTGTTGGATCCCTGACCTTCGAGGGGAATCCAATACTGGAGCCCCGGAATCCGGTAATGAACAAAGGAAATGCATCAAGACGGGAAGGGTATGATCCGCCGGTGCGCCATGAGACACCGGTGCAGTGGAAAAAAAAGTCGAAGAGAAGAGGATCATCCCGGAATAAAGGCCGTAAGAGTGGAAAGAAGAAGGAAAAGGTCCGGTGTCACCAAAGCCTTTGAAAGGTCGTCTCATCCAGAGAAAGAAAGGCCGTCTTGGAAGCGAAGCCACGGGAACGCCAAGTATCGACCAAATGAAAGGCCGACTGGCGGGTTGGAGCGTGAGAATGGGACAAGAGTGATCCGAGAAAGTTATCAGAGACGCCATAGGGAATCCGTTTCGCCATAACGTCCGAAAATCATCGCAGCCGTACGAGGGGTTAGTACGAGGCCATTCGGTGTGTTCGCACACGAGGGCCCATAGGGTCATGCATGGCTTCCAACGCAGAGCCTGTTGATTTCGATCTGCTGGGAGCGGTAGGGCTGTCTTCCATGTCGCAACCCTGGCCGAAGGCAAACGTCTGAGCGCGACTCAACTTGGCACGTTGTTTGAGCTTATGTAACCCTGCTTCACAGGCCCGCTCATGTTCTTCCGATTCCATGCGCAGGTAGTTCTGGGGGAAGCAGCGTTGTTTGTACGAGTCATAGAAGGAGGAGTAGCCTCCGTGCAGGATGTACACTTCGGGGTAGGTTAGTCTGGGGTAATTGTCTTCATTGACAGCACGATCGCGGCTCCGAATGAACTCAGCCCTACAGATGACGTCAGTTAAGCGGGTCGAAACAAGCAGCAGGGAGGATCCAACTGACATTCGAGGAGCACGCAGCTCGGAATACTCGCAGTGGAAGACAAGCAGCGTCTTCTTTTGCGAGGAGTAGTCAGTGTAGGGGTCGAACAGCCTATCCGCAAGTGCCTCGCGCTCACAGTGGTTCACCGCACCGTCAATGTGACCACCCTCATATTCGTACTCGAAACGGCAGTCAATGATCATTGTCTCGTCGAAGGCACGACTGTACTTTCCATCAAGCACGTCCGACAGCGTCTTGCAAGCAATTCTCGGCAAGCTGTTAGGTTCGCCAGTGCTGGGCAAGGTCGGCAGGCTCAGTTGCGGCGTCTCATCAACGTCCATTATGGCTCCAAGCCCACTAGACACACGCTCACTCTCATTGTTCATGACATCGCCAGGGCTCTCAAACATGCTCATTGTTCGACGGAACTGTTTCCTGGGCCGGACCGGGGGAGCGGTCTTGCGAACACCGGGCACAGGAGAGCCATTGCAGCGATTGAACATGTTAGAGACGTTAGCGTGGCGGGAGCGTGGCAGTCCCTGCAGGTGAAAGTGGATCTTTCGATCCTGTACGGGCGAAGCCTTGAAGCACGAGCTCAAGTCCGTCTCAGAGTTGTTGTGACTGGTGTTGAAATGAAACGGGACGACGTTTTCTTTGGAGTGCTGGGCAGCTGCATTCGAAGAGAGTGTCTTCGCACGCGACAGACTCGGACGAAGAGGGAACGAGGGCTTCTTGCGACTGCATCAAGGTTAGAATTGAGACAAGATGCAGGCCGAAGATGCTTACTCAGGGGGGGGCATAGGACTGTCGAGCAGAGGGTTAGACGGAGGCGAGCACGAGAGGTCCATGCCATTTTCTGCCACCTCAGGCGTGGGTGACTGCACGGGGCCGCGGTTAACGAAGCCGCAAGGGGCTTTGTGTGGCAGAGGCGAGATGTCCATGCCGTCGTTACCGTAGCCTGGGGAAGACGACGGGATCGGAGGAGTGGTCATTCCTTCCCGCCAGATGTCGGGCGTAGTGGCACCTTCTAGTCCGACACAGTTAAGCATGGAACCTCTCAAGCCCGTCAATGGTCACCTTACCCTTCTTTTCTGCCCTCTGGAAAATGTTTGTCGTGAACAGCGACCGGCGGGGCGTCGGCAATTGGGGACTACAGCGTGGAGTTAGCCAAACGGGAAGCATCGGCGGCAATGGGGCGAATTGATACACACCTCTGGTCGATGGTGAAATTCTGGGCCAGGTCGGCAGCGAGGCTGACGGTCGGCGACGAGGCCCTTGCAGCCTTGGAGGCGAAGTAGTCGGAACCTCCCTTCTTCATGCTTAGATCCTTGAAATTGAAGTTGTTGGCCCCAAGGTTGAAGCGAGGCCGTGTCGAAGCAAGGTCGCGTCTGTATCCCCATGTGCCAGGCGAGGGCGGCGGTTGCATCACAGCGAGCGGTGATGACTCCATGATGGCAGAATGTTCTTGTGGTGTGCCAATTGAGATGTATGTGTGGCTCTCGGGCCGTCTAGCGGTGCTGCAGGCCGAGCTGCGGGCGTATGGATGGGTGGGTGGCGGACGGGACGGGCGGACGTCGACGCTCGCAAAGCATGCAGAGATCCGTTAAGCAATTGACGCTCTAAGATGTGCCGCTGGAATACGGTCGCGAAGGCGGCGGACTAGTGGATGTGGGAGGTCGACGGGCGTGCTGACGGACGGCCGAGCATGGGACTGAGGCGGCGGTTAGGAGGGTGGTGGGTGGGGATGAAGAGGCCGTCGCCGAGCAGCTTCGTCTGCTGGGGGAGATGCCTTCTGGGGACGGAGAAGGGCAGGCGCGGTTGGAGAAGAGAAGAGTCGGGGCACGAGAGTTGAAGAGGAGGTGGAAGCCACCGCAGCTGTGCAGCTCAGCGTTACCAGGGAGATGCTGCTGCGGGGGCTAATGATCGCTTGCGAGTAGAGCTCGCTGGACACTAGAATTATGCCCTGGCACACCCGCACGCACGGCGGTTAACAACCTTGAACGCCGCCCGCACGCCTGCCCGCCCGGGTTGCCTCGCATGCCGATCACGCTATTTACACCCAAAGCGGCGCGCGCCCACGGCATTGTTTGCTCGCTGGTGCATCGCCGTCCCCGGCGCGGCACGGAGGCTCTTACATCGCGTGTCAGAGCTCCTTGCAGGCGGCGATGCAGCGCGGAACAAAGAGCTGCGGCTTGCCAAGTCGCGTCAATGTACACAGACGTTGCCCGGGCAGGCGCGCCCTGGCCGCCAGCTGGACTGCCGGCCGTCTCGCGCGGTGCAGCAACAGCCCACCGCGCGCAGCACAACTCGCTGCTCCATCGCGCGATGCAGTGCGCAAAAGACGCAGCGCCCGTCCCATGCGCCGCCTGTAACACCACCAGCGTCCCCGCATTCCTGCGCCGCCGACACGGCGACCTGATCAGAGATGAGCCCGCCGAGCCCGGCCCTATCACTGATCCGGCGCTGGCTGCTCTGCCCACTGCGGATGGGTGGCCGCGCCGCCGCCGCCCTCGCCCGCTGATTTGTCGTCATGGCTAGCCGTCCGCGACGCGAAACAGGGCACTCCCAGTGATGTAAGCCGCGGCTGGCTGAATCCTGCTGGTGTTGCTGGGGCGAGCCAGCGCGGGTGAAACGGCCTCGCTCTCCATTGGATCGACCGGGAATTGGCCTGCTCCAAAATCGGCGTGATTTGCCGATTTGCTCACGCGCTGGCTGAAGAAGGGCCCGCGCGAGCAGCGTTCGAGAAGGCCTTTGCACAAGCCGGTTTGAAGCCAGGAATGACGCTGTGGACGACCTATCAGCCTTGTGCCGGGGATCGTATGCACGCCTTGAGATCGAGCGCACAGCTTGTGTGAGACGTCATAAGACGCGTTCCGCTGCACAAGATTTGCGAGATCTCCTCGTGGCCTCGGTCGTTTGCGTCGGATGAGGATGGCAGCAGTGCTGGGTTGCTAGTCACGACAGCTGCTGGTTCCCCGCTGCCACGTCGGCAGCCTCACGATAGAGCAGCAGGCCCTCAGGCAATAACGCTCGCGTCGTCAACAGAAACACAAGGCACCAGGGCACCACAGGGCACTGCCCGCCCTCCGGCCACTCCGGACGCGACGACTGAGGCGGGCTGACCGGTATCTGCGCGAACGATCGAGACCTGTGCAGTGGCTATCCCCCCACGGCCCCACAAACAGATGGGAAGGCATCCTCTGATGAGCGTCGACAGGCCCCTGTCGCGCCTTTGTCGGAGACGGGGCAGGGATGCGGCAGCGTCGTGTGTCGTGGTGGCTGCTAGTTACCACTGGCGCTGCTGGGCGACGCGACGACCAGAAAAAGGTAAACAATCACAAATTGCCCAAACGGGCAGATCGGTCCCGTGAGCACGTGCAGGGCTGGTCCAAGCAACACAACCCGAGACACGTCTGCCGAGCTCTGGCCGGTTCCGCTGCGGGACCACGGACCCAACCACGCCTTGGCCATCGTGCTCCTCTCCGCCGCCGCCGCCGCCGCCGCCACCGCCCGCTGCACACTCGTACTACATACGTAGTTTGTCGCCGTGCTCGCAAGGTACCGTGGAATGGTGGCTGGCCATGGACGCTTGCTGAGAAGGGCGAACGCTCATCCAGGCCGGGTGCAGCACCATGCGGTAGCCGCCGCCACGTCGACAGTGGTAAGAGGGAGCCGTGCGATGGTATATCGGGGAATCAGGCGATGACGGAAATTGTTGAGTTTACATTTTGCTCTTCTGGGCAAGCAGGGTGCCAGTCTGTCCTTTGCTGCGTGCACAGCTGGTTATGCTCTTCACTGCGCACGTCCCTTCAGCGTCACTCGTCTGTCACAAAACGCGCGGACTTCCGTCACGCATGGCTTGAAAACCCTTCTCGTGAGTGGTGGGGGCCCCCGCCCGCCGGGGCCTTTCTGGAAGTTTTGCACAGATTTTGCTGGCCGTGCCCGTCAAGCGGTGATAATGATCTACGGACGGCGTCGCTTGAGCAGCCACGATAGGGCCAGTCCCACCGGACCCTGTCCCGCAGGCTGTCACACGGGGATGTTTTAATTCGACTTTTGATGCCTTGCGTCGGCGTTTACGTTTCGCTTCTTCCGCAATGGGCCCAGCCGGCCTGAGATAGAGAGCTTACGGTCTCACAAGCGAGGACCTAGGTAGCCAGGTACCGAACCAAGTGCGCGCAGGTGGGGACCTAGCTCCGGCAGACCCCGGCATAACGTAGGGCCGACGCCCTCGCTGGATCACCGCCCGACCTATCTAGCGGCGGCTGGGAAATTTTGGTCGCGCAACTGCATCGCCGAGTCGTACGCGCCCTGTTGCCAACCACGCATAAGCTTTGCATCGTTGTGCAAGTTGATAGCGCACGCGCCGCGCCGCTTGCAGCCACTGCGTTCTTGTCGTTTCCTGCCAAAAATTCCCCGGACTTGGAAAGCCTCGACATCTACAAGAGCTCGCGCCAATGTCCCGGAAGCGAAATCTCGAGCCGGCTGTGCAGGAGGCGCCAGCGAATGGCCAGAAGCGCCGCAAGCAGTATACCGAGCAGGATGCTGAGCTCGCGCGTCTTCTCGACCGTCTCGCCGACGAGGCCCGCGATGTGCGCCTGGGTGCGGCGAAAGAACTCGTCCTCAAGCTGTCTTCCGATCCACCGGCCGAGCTGGTCAACAAGATCATTGTGCGACTAATTAAGGGACTAAACAGCAGTCGCAAGGCCGCGCGTTTCGGGTTCTTCGTGGCGCTCACCGAAACCTTCCGCCAGCTCTACAGCCCCTCCAGCAAAGAGATCCCTGGTCTGGAACCCAACATCCACGGTCTGGTCAAGCTCATAGCTGAGCTGACAACGGTTGAGGGAAAGGCCACCGGTCAGGTATGAGACCACGCCCCGAACCATTAGTGAGCCCGGTCCTAACCTGTGTCCAGGAAAAAAGAGACCATCTCCTCGGCCGTGTGTTTGGCTACAAGGCCATTATCCAATCCTCGATCCTCGTACAACCGAATGCCCCTAAAGAATGCTGGGCGAATGTCTTGGAACAGTTGTTCAAGCTTGCACGCGAGAAGCCATGGTTGCGTGAAGAATGCGGCCTGATCCTGTGCGAGGCCGTCAAGGCTGTTATTACGTTGGAGAAAGGAGAGCACAAAGCGAAGCAAATCGTAGACGGAATCTACTCTGAGGGCTTGGCGAAGACTCCGGAAGGTGTTGCCGTATGGCTAACGGCGCAGTCTGCTTTCCCGAACATGGAGTTCCCACAAGGAGTGTGGCACAAGGAAGATCCATTGTCGACCAAAGACAGGCAACCATTGGCCAATGTCATGAAGGAGAACTTCGCCAAGGCCGCCGATGGCGCGACTGAAAATGGAAAGAAGGTGAAGTCCGGCAGCTCCCAGACAACTCTCAACTTTGCTTGGGACGTTGTCATCTCGTTCTTCCTGCAGAAATATGTGGAATCTCGGCCCAAGTTCGCCAACTTCTGGATTGACATTGTAGACAGTGAGTTCTGGACCGGTCCACGCCTCAAGAGACATGTTTCTGACCGCTCAAAGATAACCTTTTCTCGGCGTCGGCATCTGCCGAGCAAAAGTCGAAAGGCTTCCAGCTCTTCTCGAGAATGCTTGGAAATGCTCCCGGATGGGCGCTTCCTGCACTGTTCAGTCCGAACCTCATGAGATGCCTCATCAACCAGCGGAATGATTCTGAAAGAATTCTCCACAATGCCGCAAAGCTCCCCCTGGATGATATGCGTGCGAGAGCAAAGAGGGACCCCGAGTCTGCTGCACCTATGATTGAGAATCTGATCACTAAGCACGGCTCGCTCAACTTTGACCAGATAACCAAGAACAAGACCGTGGAGGGTGTCTTGAGCCACGCTAACGACGTCGCGCTTGGGGAAATCGTGCCTCTTTTCAGACGGCTCATTTACAGCCCCGAAGACCGCGATGAGAAGGTGGCAGAGATCCAGCGTCGCACCATCGCGGACATGCTGGTCACCGTTGTCAGATCTCGCAACAAGGAAAACCCAATCGGCGGTGATGACTCGTGGCTGCGGAAGCTGCTGACTTTCCTTACGGAGCTTGCTTACTTCACGCCCACTGCCGCCATTTCTCCTGATTTCTTGCCCCTTCCTGGCGTTTCTGATGCCTCTCGTAGCATGTTCCAGGGCCGGTTAACATCTTGCCTTGCTCACTTGCTGTCATCTAAACTAGACATTGAGATGGAGTATCCGTTCGTGGTGGTATCACACATTCACAGCAAGAGCAAGAAGAAAGGTCTAGCACTTGTTTTTGAGGCAGACAAGAAGGTCTTGAAGGTTGTTCAGGACGCACAGGAGCGCACCAGGGAGATTTCGAAAAAGGTGTGGATCATTGCAAGCCCCAATCGCAACCAAGTCGCTAACTTTCAACAGCTATCCAAGGCCAAAGACAAGAAGAAGCCTGCTCTGCGCGCTTTCAAGCTCCTGCATTCCTTAACCATTATCCAGATCTACAACGGAGATCCCGACGCCGTGTCGATCCTGGATGAGCTGACAGTCTGCTACGAGACTGCTCTCGCAGATGATGCGGATGCGAACGCCTTCCAGTTACTGACTGAAGTCCTTCTTAGTTTTGCAGCGAAGCCGTCGGTACTGTTCAGAAAGCTCTCGGAGCAGGTCTTCACCGTGTTTGCTTCCGAGTTGACGGCCGAAGGACTCCAATCGATGGTCGATATCCTGAGCAAGAAAGAAAGCGTGTCTGGCCAGCAAGACCTGTTCGATCAGCAGGTCAGCGAGGATGAAGAGGGCACAACGGAAGATGAAGAAGCGACAACGGAGGACGAGGACGAGGGTGGTGATGAGGAGGTGGATTCGGATGTCGAAATGGTCGAGGCCGGTGCATCTGATGTGGAAGAGGTTGAGGCTGGCTCCGACGATGAAGGTGACAGCGAGGCAACAGGCAGCGATGACGAAAATGAAGAAGAGCTGGAGAGATTCGACGCTGCGCTTGCCAAGGCCTTGAACACCTCGGTGCCTACGGGTGAAGAAGGTTCAGAGGACGATGATGACGACGAGGATATGGACGACGACGAGATGATGGCGCTGGAACCCGCCCTCGCGAAAATCTTCAGGCAGCGCCAGGACGCAACGAATAAGAGCAAAAAGAAGGACAACAAAGACGCGAAGGCGACCATGATCAACTTCAAAAACCGCGTGCTTGACCTGCTCCTCATTTACGTCAAGCAGCAACATGCCAACTCCCTGGCGATGGATACCATTATGCCGCTTCTCCAGCTCATCCGCGAGACGACCACCAAACAACTGGCGGAGAAGGCCACGAACTTGCTCAAACAGTACTTTGATGCCGCAAAGAAGGGCATGCCCACGCTCAGAGACGAGGAAACCGACAGCGCGTGGCAACTGCTCAGCGACATCCACACCGAGGTCGCCAAGGACGCATCGAAGCTGCACGCCGGCGCCTGCAGCCGCGCGAGTTTGTTCGTCGCAAAGGCCCTGGTTTCGAAGGATGAGAAGGACAAGGTGGAGAACTACGGAAAGGTTGCGGATTTGTACTCGCGCACGCAGAAGCAGTGGTATGCGGACCCAAAGTCGCAATTGCACCCGTCGTTCTTCAACGAGTGGGTCAACTGGTCGGTCGCAATGAGGCAGCACAAGTAGAGGCTCGAGGGTCCATGAGGACGGGGGTTTGGGCTAGTCGTGGAAATGGCAGCCTCGCATTACTTTGAGCAGCGCAACATCTTGGATTGTTAGGTAGATGGTTGGGGCCGGAAACAAAGACAAAACAAAAGTTCGTGCTTGACCAAGTCCCATGTGGACCCGGTCACGGCGGGTGACAAAAGAAGTTGCCCGCCTGCATCTGCCATATAAAATAATTCTACATGAGATGGGTAGTTAGTACAAGATCCACACGTAAATGCACGAATCTAAAACTTAAGTCTACGTCTGGATGTTGTGTTAACTACCTATCCAAGCATTCGTTTCGGAATTTGTGTATAAGGCACATGCGGGTGGGCAATTTCTTTTGTCACCCGCCGTGCGGTGAGGCCTGAGTTTGATTGACCCACACGAACGCCGACAGCGCATGCAACACGAGCCAGCAGAACAAAAGTGCAAAAAAAAAACTCCCCCGGACAGGCTTGAACTGTCAACCTCCTGATTGCAACGATGTCGAGTGCCTGTATGGCATCTAAACCATTTAACAGTCAGACGCGCTAGCCAATTGCGCCACGGAGGAGATGAAAGCTATTTCATCACCTTGAATCCAACGATGTTGTTGGAGTGGCTGTTGGTGGAAGAGTTTTTGCTAGATGGTTTTATAAAACAATCTGGTTTTCCTCGGTTGAGAGACTTGGCCGATGAAATCGCAAATCTAGAGGTCAAGGACGTGCACCCATCTTTTCTTTTTTTTTTCCTTATTGAAATAGGAATGAAGAAAATCATTAGTTGTTGGTGGAGTCCATTGTTGACAAGGCTGGTTGGTGTAAGGGACTGTTGGAGTCGTCGCTGCTTTTCACATTCGTTGTGTTGCTGATGGACTTGGACAGTCAAACCATTACCCCTAGCGAAGCCGCATAGCTAGCCTAGTATCCTCGCTGCTGTACGTGCTGCTGTCCTCGCTACTGGGGGTGCTCGTCGCTACCCCGAGTCTGAACGCAATTGCCTAGCTACGCATCGGCAGGCACGCCAGCCACATCGCCGCCGATTCGGATCTTCGCCCCTTACCAGCTAGGTCAAGTGCTGGCATGCATTGCCCAGCTTCGCAAGGGAGTAAATACCGTGCATCACGTGATACTTCTTTTGTTCTATCAGCCGTCGCTCAACGGTTAGCTTCGCCTCAAAGTCTTATCCATGGTTAGCTGAACCCTATGTCTAAATGCAGTTGAAATCAGATATTTGCTTCTACTACTCTTGCAGGCGAGCTTGATTTCTCTGCTACCGTGGCTTGGTGTATATAGTGGTTAATGTGGGTTAGATTATCGCAAGTATCGGGCACCAAGCAGCGTGGAAAGGGGGTGGCCGAAGTTGAAACTCGAATAGCTTTGACGCGTGAATCGTGTAATTGCAGTGATCTATACATAGGCTATATACGGGGCAAACGTGACTATCCACAGAAGACTCATCCTCAAGGCAGCGGAATTCTCTGCGTGTTCGACGAGAACAAGGCCTCCGGGTCAACTGCAGCCTTGATCTCATTCAGTCTCTCGTAGTTTTCGCCGTACAGGTGCGCGCTCCACTCGGTCTCGGTCAGGGCGGTGTCGCGGTAGTTGGCAAAGCCGCGGAGTGCGGTACCGGCGGCCTGGAGCTCTTGCTCGAACGGCAGCATCTGGTTCTTGAGGTACTCGACACCGTCAGTGGGCCAGGCGTTGACATCGGCGGCATTGGCGTCCCAGCGGATGAGCCACAGGTTGTTGCCGTGCGCGTACGACGTATCGGCATCGGCGACGTTGTGTGACACGCCGCCCCACAAGTCGAGGAAGCCCGACTTGCGTGGGTCAGTGCGGTTGAAGGCGAAGGTAGTGCTCTCGTAGAGCGTGTAGGCCTGGTCTTAGGTTAGCGGCGTGTCGGTCGTGACGGTCAGCGCCTGTGTATAGAAGGCACGGCCGCCGATACTGCCGCCGCCCGTAGCGAACTGCTCCGTGGTCCAGAAGTCGAACTCGGACTTTGTGAGGGAGGCGTTGGCCGGCAAGCGGTCGAGGAGAGGTTGCAGTAGGCTGTCGAATTCGGCCGGGTTGCCGTAAAAGTAAGCGGTGCTGGTGAAGGGGGGGAGCGGTCAGGCCTCAGCGCAGAGCAAGCTCATCGGGAGCGTCGTTGACGGCATAGTCCTGGATATCGATGAGAGCTTGGGTGCCAACATCGAGGCTGACGTTACCAAGGGAAAGGGCGAAGTTAACCGCTGTGTCGTAGACAGGCTTCCAGATCTTGGTGGTCATGGACAGAATGACACCGTAGGACGAACCAGCTCCGTGCGCAGCCCAGAGCAGGTCAGAGCCCTCACGACCGGTGACAACGATCCCGTTGTAAAGCATGTATTCCACACCAACAATGTTATCCATTGGCGTACCGAGGAAGCGGGAGGTTGTGCCGAAGCCACCACCAATGGAGGAGCCGACGAGGCCGACTTGGCCGGAGCGGACATGAGGGAAATGCCTGCCAACACCCTGCCAAGGCCGATGGGATATCTGCGTTTCCTTGAGCGTGATCGAGGAGGTGCCCGGATCCGGATCAAGAAGGCACACGGAAAAACACCGATCAGGGGCGACAGTGGGTGGTCAGGCAGTCAGGCCCCGCCATGCGCTGCTGCTGTTCAACAACGGCACATGGTGTGGCGATGGCGTTTCTGGTGCTTGAGCCGCAGTCTTAGCTTTTGCTCAGTGGAGACGTGCCTGACGCCATTGTCGAGGCTTGGGCCGAGCCGCGCTTATCACCAGACCATCTCTTGCCTAGGCGTCGGTTAGACTAGGAAGGTAACGGAGCAAAGAGTAAGAAAGAATCGAAAAAGCGCCCAGGTGTTACAGGAAGGAGTTGGATGGCGGAGTCTGACAGGTAGGTCTCGTGGTAAATTAATCCGGAGGCAGCACCGACACCTAAGTGCTTCCCTTCCCGCCGGCCAGCCGGGACACCATCCGTTTTGCTTTCCATGGAAACAGATGGGTGTGAGGCCTGAGGGGGCAGCAGTCCCCACAGTAAAAACGGTGGTCGGCACAGTCGGCATGCTACACCGCTGCGTTGGTTGCCGGCACGTGGCACGCGGGGAGGATGATACTTCTGAAGTTGTCGCCGTCACAGCTGGGCGACGGCTGCGAGCACACAGGGCGGCCACGTCTTTGCGATGGCTGGATTATGTGAGGTCATAGCTGCGCCTCAGGCTGCCGCCCCGCGCAAACGCCGGGGCCGCGATTTCGGCAGGCACCGCCGTCCCGCAGTCGTACGCCTCGCCTCTCACTCCCAAGCTCACGACAGCTGTGAACAACATGGCCTGTCTGCACGCCAACGCCCCCGGTAAGCTCCGCGCCACGCAAAACGCAAAACCCGCTCCAAACTAACTGTCGCAGAGCTTCGCGCTCCGGGACCTAGCCAGTCGGTCTACCGCGAGGATTGCACCCAGTGCTTCGACTCCATTGTGAGTCCGTAGCTTCCCCGGCTTCCCTGCTACAGCATTCTGACGGCCTATGCGTCCTAGGATGACCCTTCTGGTCTCGATGTCTGCCTCTTCTGCTTCAACGGCGGTTGCACGGGCGATCGCAACCATTCCCGCCTCCACTACGAGTCCCGCAAACACCCTCTCGTGCTTAACATTCGCCGCACTCGCAAGAAGGTCAAACGGGACGAGCCGCCCCAGAAGATGACGAAGCTCGCTATCGCCGCCGAAACCGAGGAGGACCGCTACGATACCACGACACAGGTCAAGTGTTTCGAGTGCGGCGTAGACGACGTCGACAAGACCGCCGGTAAATTGGCCGGCGTGGTCGACGCTGTGTTGAAGGCGAATACCTTTGCGCGCCAGGAGGAGGTCAAAGCTTGGGAGCAGGAGATGATTCCGTGCGAGCATACTCTGTGCTTGGAGCAGGAACCCGCCAAGAAGATCGAGTCGCAAGACCTGGGCCATTGCTCCATGTGCGACCTCAAGGAGAATCTCTGGTTGTGTCTGACCTGTGGCAACCTTGGCTGTGGGCGTGCACAATACGGTGGCGTCGGAGGAAACTCCCATGGTCTGGCACACAGCGATGCCACTGGCCATCCGGTCGCGGTTAAGCTTGGCTCTCTGACGGCCGATGGCACTGCAGACATTTACTGCTACACTTGCAACGAGGAGCGCGTCGACCCAGAGCTGACTGCTCACCTGTCACACTGGGGTATCAACATTGCGGATCGGCAGAAGACGGAAAAGAGCTTGACAGAGATGCAGATTGAGCAGAATCTTCGGTGGGAATTTTCCATGACCACCGAGGATGGCAAGGAATTGAAGCCCATCTTCGGCCCTGGTTTCACAGGTCTAAAGAACCTCGGAAACAGCTGCTACCTTGCTAGTGTCTTGCAAGCTCTGTTCTCCATGCCCGAGTTCCAGGACCGCTACTACCATCCTAAAGACACGCCTGAGCCGGCGCTCGACCCTGCTCAGGATTTGGAGACCCAACTACGCAAGATCGCAGACGGTCTGATCTCTGGTCGTTACTCGAAGCCGGATACTGATGTCATCGCGTCAGAGAATACTCCCGAAGTGCCGCACCAGAAGGGTCTTGCACCTGCAATGCTCAAGCATCTCATCGGACGGGGCCACGCTGAGTTCTCCACCATGAGGCAACAAGACTCCTTCGAGCTGCTGCTCCATCTCCTGAAATTGGTCACCCGCACGCCTCACCCTGCGCCTCTCAAGGACCCTGTGGATGCCTTCCGTTTCGTCATGGAGCAGAGGCTACAGTGCTTGAACTGCAGGAAGGTGCGTTACAGGACGGATGAAATGGAAAACATCTCCATTCCGGTTCCTATCAGGAGGATCCCTAAGGACGACAAGATGGAAGTCACGGATGCGAAGGGCAAGGAGGTCGAGAAGGAAGAATTCGAGCCAGTCACTCTCAAGGAATGCCTGGACATCTTCACTGCTTCTGAGGTCGTTGAGCTTACCTGTGCTGCGTGCGGCAGCAAAGATGGATTCACGAAGCAGAGCTTGTTCAAGACATTCCCCTCTGTGCTTGCGGTCAACGCGCGCCGCTTCGAGCTTGTCAACTGGGTTCCGACGAAGTTGGATGTGCCGGTGGTCATTGGGGATGAGGCAATCCCCTTCGACGCTTACAAGTCAAGTGGACTTCAGGACAGCGAAGAGCTGCTACCGGAAGATGCGGATACTGGTACCTCGAACAAGTTTGTCCCTAACGAGGCTGCTCTGGGAATGCTCGAGGCGATGGGCTTCCCTCGGGTACGCTGCGAGAAGGCGCTGCATGCCACGGGCAACGCTGATCCTGAAGCTGCGTCTAACTGGCTTTTTGGGCACATGGAAGACCCTGATATCGACACGCCAGTGGACCTAGGTGGTGGAAGCGGTGGCGGAGCGGGAGCAGGAGCGGTCGACCCGGAAAAGATAGAGTCATTGGGCGCCATGGGATTTTCGGCCCCACAGGCACGTCAAGCGCTCAAGGAGACGGGCGGGGACATGGAGCGTGCGGTCGATTGGCTCTTCAACCATCCCGAGGCAACTGGCGACTTCGGCGAAGACGAGGGCGCGGGAGCCCCGGCCCCGAAGGAGGAGAAGGCAGAGTCTGGCTCGGGCGAACTGCCCGCTAACTTCCAGCTGCAATCGATTGTCTGCCACAAGGGCAGCTCGATCCACGCAGGGTAAGTCATCAGCGCCGATTGTGTGTCGCTTATCGGGACTGACGTGTAACAGACACTACGTTGCGTTCATCCGGAAGCAGATCCCCGGCGAAGACAAGTCATCTTGGGTACTGCTCAACGACGAGAAGGTCGCCAAGGCCGCGGACATTGACGAGATGAAGAAGTTTGCGTACGTGTACTTTTTCAGGCGCGTGTAAGCAGCCGACGCGAGCAAGTTGATGATTGCATGAGATACGGCGCATGATGGTTATGGTTTGGTGGGGAGACGGCGGCAAAGAAGCGCGTGGTCGAGAGGGGCGGCAGCATTGTTACGTGCAGCATTCAGAGCCCAGGGCTCGACATTGGAGCAGAAATTCAAGTGTTATGATGAAGCGCGCAGCTGTGATAGGTGTGCCGATCGAAACGTCATGGGCAATGGGCAGCACCCAATTTGGCGATTCGATGTGTGCAAGCGGGGGCGGGTCGCGGTTGTGCACGCGCATAAGTCGCCACAGCCGAGATATGACTTAATCCTGCTGGCCGAGACCGCAGTGGCCGCCTTTCTCCGCGAGCCGAGCGACCGCCGGGCGTCATTCTCAAATAATCAAAGACGTGCACCTCTATCTTCGCCTTAAACCTGCACCTGCAACGCAACCCTCCGCAACCACCTCCATTGACCTCCCATCACCGCCCGCGCTTGCACTGCGACAAACTTCGACCCGCTTGATTCTCTCACACCGCACCACTTCCACAATGTTCAGAAGAGCCGTTGCCACTGCGCCGGCCCAGGCCAGCAAGCTCCTCACCTCCGCCGCCAGACCCCAGATCGCATCGCCGCTCCGGACAGCAGCACTGCCCGCCGTCGCCGTCAACACCAGGCGGAGCTACCACGAGAAAGATAAGTCACCCCGATCGCAGCTCCATGCATGCGCGGCCTCCGGGCGTGGTGAGGGCGCCCGTCGCCCCTCCGCCCGTGCAGGCGCCTCCTCCCCACCGCCG
>LAEG01001863.1:0-10271 GCA_001455585.1 Diplodia scrobiculata
TCTTGGGTTTCTGGGGCGGTGTGAGCGTTTGGGGGGGGGTAGGTGATGACGCTGGAGCTCGAGGCGCATACCTTCCGGGGAGCAACGCCGTAGTCGTCGTCGGACTCGTCGTCGGACGCATTGATGAGTTCGTCTTCTGAGTCGATTTCGACATAGGATTTGGCAGTCCTGTTGCGCATCTGGTACAGTCTCGGCTTGGCCGGTGCCGGTCCTGGCTCGTCGGGGGTCTGGTTTGGCTGGCCGAGCGCATCTCTCTTCCGCTTTCTCGAGTTTGTCGTCCGGGTCGGAGTAGGGGCAAAGGAGGCGGCATAGTCGGTAGAGGTATTGGGGGTAGCGTCCTGGGGGAGCCACCTGTGGAGCATGCCCGAGAGGCCCCTCATGGGAGCAGGACTGAACAGAGAGGTAGCCGTGGCAGTGAAAGACATGTTGATGCTGGCTGAACGCGTTCCTGACGCGGCATCAGCTGGTCCATTATGTATCAAAATGCGGTAGGCCTGTGCAGATGGTGGCGCTGCTCGTCGTGGGCTAGCGCAGGCCGCAATCAGGCAACACTGCTCGATTGGTTCTGGCTTCAGGCATCACCGTCGGCAGCCAACACCAAGCGCTGGGGCTGGCCGGGACCAAGAGAGAGTGTGCTGACGAAGGCATCGTCACTTGGACGAAGAGATGGGCGGACGAGTGAATGATGGGACGGGTCGACTGTACGATTGGACGACGTGCGGCGCACGGACCACGTGTTTCCCGGCCCGTCGTTGATCCGCCAGCGCGCGGGCGACGGTCGCAGGTCCGAAGAACGCCCAACACCCAGTCTCCCAAGTGCATCGTCATCATCGCCAACACCACCAACGCTCGCTGCATCGCACCATCGCCATCTCTACTTTCGCATCCTCGCCGCCTCCGACACGCGGCCATCGCGCGAGGACCGCCGACGGAGCGCGCACCTCGCCCGCGACGACGCGTCTGACGGAAACCCTCGGGACCCAGATGCTCGCAAGCAGCCTATCCGCCTAGCTTCTACTCACCGGACGTCTTCGAAGAGGTCCCTCTGGTGAAAGATCTGGGGGCTGCCAGGAGCTCCGGCTACCGCCTGCGTCTCTGGTGTCTCGGTTGGGCCATCAGCCGCTGCCGTCGCGCCGCGCCGTGTCGCGCTCTCGTTTATCGGGGAGTCAAGGCTGCTCTGCCCAAAGCCTGGGCGGGCGGGAGTCTGTGCAATTACACAGGGGTCTGCCTTTGTGGTCTTTGCCTGTACTGACACATTTTAGGTCTGCTTGAGAGATGGCGTCTTCCACTGCCAGCCCCGCACCCGCACCCTACGTTGCCGTCATGACCGAATGGACATGCCCGGAACAACAGCGTCTGCTCTACCTTGGACATCGCTTCCCCGAGCCAACATGTCATGTCGCATTTAGCATGCGCGTTGACGAGCACACCGGTGCAGCATTCTTCAAGCTCCGAGTGCCTGTTTCTCTCAAGACCCAGTCCAAGAAGACCAATCTCTTCGTCTTCATCCATCCCGAACGCATCTCGACACTCGAGCAGTCTGCTTCATCCGAGTTACCCGAAGCCGTACGGACTGCCTTTCCTGTTGTATCCAATAATGCCATTCTTCAACTACGCTTCACCCTGTCCACTCCGTCTGCTGTCCTCATTCCCGCCAATTCTCCACTTGCGCCCAAGTCCGCCGCCTCCGTGAATTTGCTTCGCCGCCTTCGGTCTCTTGCACAAGCTACACAGCTCACCGTCTATCTCGCCGCCAAGGGTCATCCTAAGCACTCTGTCGCAACCATGTGTGAAATGGCAAACACCAGCAAGCTCAAGTCCGACCCTTCCGAGCTGCGCCTAGAGACACTATACGCTGGAAGTGGTGCCAAGGCTATCGAAGGCGCAGACCTGGTCTTCCCCTTTGACCACGACGATCCTCCAGAGAGTCCGCCTTCGTATGACGAGCTCGCCCTCCCTTCGCCACCTAGACCTCAAGCCAAAGAATCGCAATCTGTCGGTGCGTGACTGCTCTCAATGCCTGCTACGGATTCTTACTGATTGTGTGTAACCACACCAGAACCGCCCCGGAAAAGATCACGGCTACGGAGCCCTTCGCCTAATCCTGCCGCAGAACTCGTGCAAAAGCAAGCATTGCAGCTCATACGCCATGAGCTCAGAGAAGAGATGCGGCGTGAAATGCGCGAGCAACTTCTCGATTGCGACGAGGAGTGGCGTAAGAAGATGCATGAGATGCGAGACCAACTCCGGGAAGAGCTCGCGCAGCAGATACGGGACCAGATCAAAGAAGAGGTGACACAGCAGATACGAGACCAGATTAAAGAGGAGGCGACGCAGCATATGCAGGCCGAGCTACGACATGTACATTCTCAACACAAAGAGAGACTTGAAGAGCTGGAGACTCTTATCGAGGAGCGGACAGAGTCTGTTCGTGAGGATCTGCTCGTGGACATTGAGGCTGTCGCCGACGAGACGGGCGAGATTGTCGATTTGCGCGTTGACGAGCAAATATTGAATGTGAAAGAAGAGCTCAGGGAATATGTGGCAGAAGAACTCAGAGATGCGGAGGACAGGATTCGAGATGATATCGAACAAGGCGAAATCTCATTTCAGTTCGTCAGGTAAGTCTGAGGTAGCTAACAATGAAGACATGTCGATACTTGATGTCCCCGCTCCTGTGAGCTGTCTCGGTATAGACCCAATCGTTCGATAGGGCAACCTCCTTCCTGCTTGTCTCACAGCTTCCATCTATTGACAAGCAGTTCTGCTAAAACCGTGCGAGCCGGTCTGCCAGCTATCCCAGCCATCACCACGCTCCTGCTTCATCCATGTCAAGTATGAATTCCTCTCGATCATTGAGCTGCCGCATCCGTCCGCTTCCCGGGCACGGTATGAAAAGGAAAGAAAAGCGAAAAGGCCCATGACAACACCCATTCCAGGGTATGTGACGGCGGCGGCGTCGGCGTCCGATCGACCTACAGGACTTTTCCCGCGGCATCGAAGTGGAAGTCGTGCGCATTGCACAGCCTTGTGAGGTCTGCCGGCATTGGGTTTTGCATTCGAAGATGATGATGAACAATTGGCTAATTCGGAGTCAAAGGATGTACGACCGGAATCAAGGCCCAAGTCGTATGTGGAATGTCGAATAAGAATTCGTAAATGTATGTCGAACTCGATCGATGAGATTACGGCGGGCATCTCCTGTGGGCTGATCTTTGGCCCATGTGACGGGGTGTTTAGCGGAAGCACTGGCCTGCCTGTTCTCCTGCACGATGGATTGTCAATATCTTCCGAGTTGAAGCGCATGTCGATGAAGAATCTTACTTCTGTGGAGCCCGTCAAGGAACGACGTTGGGCTGACTTTACGCAAGGCTTTCCCCGATCTTTTCTCGGCGCGCCTTCATGAAACCCTTGTATATCCAGATACCGACGCCCATGACGATGATGAGGACGATGAAAGCGAGAAGCACCTCCCATATGGTGGCCATGATTGGTACTATCCGATTGTTCGAGGCAAAGATGCGGAGGTGCGAGTTCGAAAAAGAACGGTCGGCCCACTCGATCAAAGTATGGGAGCCTCAGGCATGGAATTCGGGTTCTGTCTGAACCTGTTCACGCTGGGTTTTGCTCTTCTTCTATATCATGCCCTTCAGGGGCCTCGACTCCGACACGAGATACCGTGCGCATCTTGGGGGAAAGGCTTAGTTCTGATGCCATTCTGTGTGTGAGCGGAGCGCGGCACCTGAGAGTTTCCGGAGAAATCCGCGTGTTTGTTCTTCGTATTTAGTTGGCTGGTGGTGGAGGCGCAGGGCCGGACACGACACAACCGGCGCGGACTGGGCAGGAAGCAGCGCGTTTGCTATTGGTCGCTACGTTTCTTCCGCCCTTCCTCTCGCTCTGGTATCTTCTGGCATGCGCTGCGCCACTGTTACGCGTCCCTTTCCTAACTTGTTCGGGGAGGAGGTGTTGTCCGTTTCGAACGATGGGGGTGCCGCGGCGATCCGGATGGCCTGCGGGCTCCTGCAGATCATGGGCCCAGCAGGCTTTGGGCACTCAGGCAACCGTCATTGTCGAATATGCTGCGATTTCTCGACTGAAACGTGTGAGAACGAACGGATTCCTTTAGCAACATGGCTCGGCAATGTGCAATGGGCGATGGTAACGTCCTCTACGTATTTCTAACTTTTTCTGCTAGTTTTGCTCTGGAAGTTCACTTGGCGGCCAAAATCAGGCTGTGCGCATTGTCCTTGATTCTTGTCCGGTGCTCCCGAACGGACCATATGCCCTCTGCCGCCACCTTCATCAATAAATACAATTTCACTTGAACTTCTTGAGACAGATGCGATTGTGGCGCGGTCGGACGAAATTGATATCAGACTTTTTTGAGCTGGTGATCCCCGCCCATACCTCTTATACATACATGCGAAGGAGCCTGGGTTAACTTGAATAGAATTCTTACGAGAGAATGCCCACGTGGAAAACCTATTGACCATTCAGATAAGCAAAATCTGCATTCCTGAACACCTTCCGCTGATGTGCATCAGAGATCAGAGACGACCAACGCAAGTCTCCATTTGGATCACGACAAGCTGAGGCGATTTCGAGCTTGACCTTGTCGAATTCTGGTAATCACAATGTTCGAAGAATAGTGAACAATGCGAGCGACTGCATTCAGCATGAAAAGGCCGTTTAACATTCCTTTCGATTGTACGACCTCACTAAAGAAGCGAAGGGACCAGGAATAGTACTGAGCATCGCAGGTGCAGCCGATGAAAGAAGAAATCGGAACATCGAGCCGATGCAAGGTTCGTCATGGCCAAATCTGGCTGCCGGCAGCCAAGTAGCATTCCTCGAACATCGATGTTGCTCCTTTCGCGACGCCCCGATACCCAAAGAGCATGGAATCCTTGGAGCCAAGCGACCATAAGCTCACCTGATGATACGAAGCTGCCATTCATTCCACAACGCATGAAGAACGCCGCAGAAGTGTCGATCCTGAAAGTATAAGAACTACCTCCAGAAGGACACAAGGATCTCGACAGCATCATTCACGACCGCTCCACGGCCATATTGCCCAGCATGGTGCTGCCAGCACTTGCCGCCTTGGTTGCTGTCGCGAGCTTCGCGGCTGCTGAGTTTACCACAACAACCTACACAACCGAGAATTGTTACACTAGCTATGAACGCAGCGGATCCAATGCCACGTCGATCCCAACGTCGCGGAGTGTGAGCACGACAACCGGCCAAGGATTCGCGCGAGGAATCATCACCCCTATAGTGACGGTAACCCCGGCCGTCAGCACTGAGACATCAACCTCGGTGACAACCAGCACCGTCAGCGTCTCCGCGAACAATGTTGCGACGACTGGGGTTGAGACTGTGACTACAACATTTACGGGGTCTTCGATCTTTACCTCAACATCCACCTTCACAAGCACCGTGTCAGTCAACTCGACGGTAACGCAAACATCGACCTTTACAGTTCCGACCAACGCCGCCTTCACTCCGGTAGCAGCTGACATCATAGCCGCGGCCCAAACTCCCAGCAAGCGCAAGAACAAGAGATGGGGTCATCTCAACGCGCGCAACGCTTTCGACCGGATGCTGCTCGAGATGCCCGTCGCTGCGCCAACCCACAGGGGCGGCAAACACGGCAACCGATGCATGTTTAGACATTTGCAAACAGACCCGACGGCACAAGAGACGGGCATCAGCCTCTACCCGGCCCTCTACCCGGTGTCGGTCAACTGCACCCAACTGGTCCGCGTCGACGTCGTCCGCTTCTACCCCCGCAAGGGCACCGTCACGTCGACCATCACGGCGCGTGCGTCCACGACGACGACAACGACGACGTCCACGGCCACGACGACGACCACCATCGGCTCCGCGAGCTCGAGGGCCGCCGCGTCGACTTCCACGTCGTCGGTGACGACCGTCGTGTCGTCGACGACGACTTCGGTGGTATGTTTGTTTCCCTTTCACCTCCCCCTTCTCCGCAACCCAAAAAAAAAAAAAAAACCCCCCCATCTGTGCCCGCCCGCCTGCACATGGCGCTCGTTGCTGACCGCAACACAACAACAACAACAACCAGTCCACCACCTTCTCCACCCTCACCAACACCTTCACCGTCAACGCCCCCGCCGAGACCGCCTACGCCGCGTGCGCGCCCAACAACACCGTCAGCCGCGTCAACGGCCACCCCATCGCATCCGGCGCGCAGGACCTGCTCGTCTTCGCCGAAGCCACCAGTCCACGGGATTGCTGCGAGATGGTTCGTACAATCCATCTATCATCCATTTCTTCCATTCCCCCTCCCTCCCTCCTCCTCTGCAGTAAGGCTGACACGAAGAAAAAAAAAAAAAACAACAGTGCCAAATGACGGCCAACTGCACCACGTCGGCCTACTACGACGGCACCGGCGACTGCATGCTCGGCGGCGGCGTCGGCCCGCGCGCAAACGAGTTCTGGACCACGGCCGCCGAGGACGACGACATCTTTTACGTCTCCAACGGGCCCGGCGCGCCCGCGCCGGGCAACTGGTTCTGGGGCGGGTTGCTGGATGATGATGGCGAGGGTGGTGATGCTCCTTCGCCTGCGCCTCCTGCGCGGTGAAAGCTGTGTGTGTTGGAAGTTGTTGGGTCGGTTGGCAGGGGGGGAGAGGAGAAGGAAGGATGGGTGGAGGTTTCGGAATTTGCCTTTTTTTTTTTTTTCCTTCCCCTCCCCCTATGGCGAAGGGGAGGACGGGTTTCGGTGTTGCATTGCTTGCTTGCGGTCATGGCAAGCTTTGAAATATTTTGAAAGTTTGGATCTGATCCGTAAGGGATTGCTTGAATTTGATCACTCGCGCCATTTTTTTTTATTTCACAGGTGTGCATGAAGAGCCAAAAAGTTTGAGCGAGGCAAGCCTCTTGTATTACAACCTCCCGGGTCGAGTGTATATTTACATGGTTTCTGTGTTCAAGAGTACATACAAAAAGAAGTGAGCCAAGATTATATACGGATTAGGGGCGTCGACCAAAGGCAACACGGGGGCGAAGAAGTCCCAGCGAGCGTGGGCGAGACGCTTAGCAGGAGGGGACGTCGTCGTAGACGCAGTGGTCGGAGGGGCCGGACGAGACCTTGGAGGGCTCCACGTCGTTGTCGTTGGTGCCCTTGTACTCGACGCAGATCTCCTTGACCGAGGTGGCGCAGGTGTTGGTGAAGGTGGCGACGTCGCCGTAGTTGGAGTTGATGCCGATGAGCGACTTGCCCGAGTAGGCCTTGACGTTGTTGACGTTGACGTTGCGCCGGCTGCCGTTCTGCTTGCAGTTGCCGCACGAGCGGTACAGCTTGCCGAAGTCGACGACGGTGAAGCCGTCGATGGTGACTTCGCCGGCACCGTTGTGCTGGAGGACCTTGTCGTCGGCGCCGGTGGCACCGCCGCCGGTGACGGTGGCGTCGCCGTCGCCCTTGAAGGTGAGCGCGTCCTCGCAGACGGCCGACCACCAGACGTTCTCGAGGGTGCAGCTGCCCAAGCAGTGGATACCCTCGATCTGGTCCTCGCCGATAATGACGTTCTTCAGGGTGGCGCCATCCTCGAGGAGGAAGACGGCGTCCTTGTTGCCGCCCTCCTTCTGGCCAGTGCAGGAAACACCACGGCCGTAGGTCTTGAGGCCACCGTCGAAGGTGCCGGAGATGCTCTTGGCCTCGCTGAATGTCTCAGAGCCCTGGGAGTCGGGGATGGGGAAGTCGGAGCGCTTGTGGTGCGAGGTGGAGGGGGCCGCCATGCCGGTGGCGGCGAGGAGGGAAAGGCCGAGGACGATCTTGGACTGCATTTTGAATGATTTGTTTGTAACGAAGGTAGGGGATGATCACAGATCTATCCGAAGATTTGTTTAATTAAAGAGTGGATGTGAGGAAGGAAGTGAGAGACTTGGTGCTGGAGAAAGCATTCTGGGGCGACCGAACTGAGGCTTATATATCGATGTCGTCGCCTCAGTCCGGCCGGCGGAGAGTCTGAGCTCCGCCGTCCGAAAACAACCTGGAAGGGGCAGGTGTGGGGACTCGTGCTTTGAAACCTCGTGTACAAGTTCGGGGGTAATATTGACCCGTTAACTTCAGCAACGGCACTGTAAACACTCGCCTTGCATAGCGAGTCATTGGCCGTACCTTTTAGGCTTCAAAACGGCGTTTTAGAGGGCCCCAAGCGTTCAGTGATGGTGTTGACGCGGCCCATCGTGCCAATCCTCTCCGGCGTTCTGGCTCTGAAGAACCATGAAAACAACCCTAACCAGCTCCTGGTGTCGTGCCACAAGAGCGGCGATTGATAGTCGCTCGACGAGCCGGCAGCGTCTCACACCGTTGATGACCGGGGTTGGTGGGCCAGCGAGCGCCGCCAAATTGGCAGGGGGCGCCGCTCCATGTCCGATTGTTCTTGGCAGTCAGCGAAGAGTGCAGAGCGACGGACTTGGCTTTCTTGGCAGCCGGCGGTGGGTCTGGTCGTTTGAAACGCGCACTGTTAGCCAAGCCTCCCTCCTTCGGTCCGACATTTCACTCCCGTCGGCTTGGCGGCCGATCGTAGCCTTCCACGTACTATCTGCGTTCAACAACGGTGTCCATCCGTCTCAGCCATTGTTTCCGGACGCCCTCGCCTAGCGCTGCGGCGGCTCGAGCCAGGCCAGGAATCTGCCATGAGCCGCATCCCAACACCGATCCCAAGCCGGGGTCGAATCGTGGTGGCATGGCAATAGGAGCTTCCCCTGACATTCCACTTTTCCGACTTCACTCGCCTAAGCCATGCATACAAGGACGCTCGTGGGTAGGGGATGCATGAAAAATGGTATGCCTGGCCATCTGTGCGTTTATGTTTACAGCGTGGCGATGGGATTCCGGCCGCACTCATGTCCCGCTGCACGCCACGGTAGGCTTTTCACAATCAAGAGTTCAGGAAAATTGATTCAAAACGGAGGGCAGCCTATCAGCCCCTCGTCGAGTGCTTACAGCGACAGATAGAGTGGGTTGGGCAAGCGCCGGGAGTTGTGTCTGTCGCCACCGATCCCGTCCCCTGGGGGCGTATTGGCAATTGTGCGGACAGTTCGGCCAGAGGCTGAGGTCCAGATCCAGATCATAAATTGGGCCTGGCAGACATTAACCGAAGCACTTCTTTCGTCAGGAAAGGCGGATGCGGATCCGTGGCACAGCGGTTAGCTAATCCGGCGGGAACAAACACTGCTGTTCTCGCGTGAGCTCCATCACTTGATACCGCGTCGCCCCTTTACCAGCAGTTCATGATCACCGCTCATTCTCGACGATTCATTCCGTTGCTGATTTGCAGGCATTATCATATCCGACCGCAACGCCTAGCCCTGGGAATCGCGCTCAGAAGTTCGCATAGTGTGTTGCAACACCGACATCAATCTCACAAAGAATCCCACTACCACTTTACTAAGGAATGATATCTCTGTCTCAGTGTGTTTGCACGGACACGATGCTCCCGTCTACGTCCCGATATCTTCAACTGTCCGCTCAGAAGAGTGTGGCGTCTTGCGTGGGCACAGAAGGGCAACACACCGTGCCAACGCCAACGGAACCCGCGGAAATAGAGGCAATAACATGCATCCTTGGTATCACTTGCTTCATGCAGGTAACCTGTCATTCTGGAACTCAAGGCCTCCCATTCAACTGACAGTTACGAGATCACACCGCACGGCACTTAGCCACTCCCTCCCTGGTCCTCCGTCGAAGCCGGACAAAGAAATCGCTCTGCTTGACAAACCACGCGTTGTGAATCGTCCACTCCCTCTCCGGCTGCACAAGCTCAAGCTGCCCACCCACTTTGTCAGCTCACAACCAACCACACAAGCAAAGACAACAGGGAGGTCGACGACAACACACCTCAAAGTTCAACAGCACAGCCGGCACCAGCTTGTAAATCTCAAGCAAGCTGATATTCTTCCCGACGCACGTCCTCGCGCCCGCCCCGAACGCAAACAGACAATTCCTCATCTCCGCCCTCCGCGCCGCCGATCCCTCGAGCCACCGCTCCGGCCGGAACGCGTCCACGTCGGCGCCGAACACGTCCGCCTCGCGGTGCAGCGCCCACGCACTGCACCCCACGATGGTGCCGGCGGGCAGGAAGGCACTGCCGCCACCGCCGCCTCCGCCGCCGCCACACGAAAGCGTGACGCCTCCCCCCGGCACCACCCGCTCCAGCGGCAGGCCGGCGGCCGGGTGCACGCGCAGCGCCTCGTTGACGACGGCGCCCAGGTACGGCAGATCGCGCACGTCGCTCC
>LAEG01001866.1:0-20512 GCA_001455585.1 Diplodia scrobiculata
TTTTTTTCTTTTTTTTTTTTCCGAGAAGGATGGGATTTGGGTGGGTTGGGGGAAGGGGGATTGTTGGCTTTCAACATTGACACGGCGTAGGGTAGAGCTCCGCTGCTGCATTTGGTGACGGGAAGTTTGGAGTCAAGTTCATTCTTACCGGGGCTACCTACTACTCAAAGGAGGGTATGTATTATAGGTAGTAGGCTTAGGTAGTTTTAGCGCGCACATAGTGCGTACGTATTGTCCATTCAACGTTGCTTTTGAAAGTGTACGTCTGATGAGCTGCATTTCTTCCTCAGGGGGATCACAGTCAGTCGGACAACTTTTCTTCTTCTATTCGTTGTTGCTCTTTTGGTCTGCAAAACATGTCTGTGTATCCACTTGATCAGGAAACATGACCAATCCGTTATCTTTTTGACGATGCCCCCTCTTTCCACTCCACTCCAAACCTCCCACCCTGGCGTTTTCCTTTTCTTCACATTCTTCATCTTCTTCTTCGTCTTCTTCTTCTCTCCTTCCGCTTACGGCATGATCCTCTGGGGATCGCGGGGGAACAGGCTGGCGAGACGGACGTTGCCGACGCCGGCCCAGAAGCTGACGATGCGCTCGAGGCCGAAGCCGCCGCCGGCGTGGGGCGGGCAGCCGTAGCGGAAGCCGTCGACGTAGTCCTTGAGGCCGGGGCCGGCGGGGTCGACGGGCGGGTCCATGCCCTTGCAGCGCTGGATGAGCAAGGTGGGGTCGTGGACGCGCTGCGCGCCCGACATGATCTCCTGGCCGCGCATGAACATGTCGTACGAGTTGGACAGCTGCGGGTCGTGCGGCGAGGGCATGGTGTAGAAGGGGCGCACGGCGAGCGGGAACTGGTCGAGGACGTAGAAGTCGGAGCCGTACTTTTCGAGCACGAGCTTGCCGAGGAGCTTCTCTTGAGGGGTGCTGGTGGGGGGAAAGTTTGTCGGGTTAGCACGACGCAGGATTGTTGTAAAGGCAAGTCGAGTGGATGATAGGGAAGTTGAGCATACCTCAGATCCTCGTAGTCGCCAAGCTCCTCTCCGGCCTCGCGAAGCATTTTGACACCGTCCTTGAAGGGGATGATGGGGACCTTGCCGTCCTCGGGCAGCTTGAAGTCCTCAATGGTGTTCTTGCCGCCGCTGGCCCACTCGCGGACAATGTCGGTCTCCTTGCTGTAGCGCTCGCGCAGGCCCTTGAAGATGAACAGGAGCATCTCGACGATCAGGTCGACGACCTCGTGGTAGTCCTCCTCGAAGGCCATCTCCATATCGAGACCGGTGAACTCGGTCAGATGGCGGGCCGTGTTGCTGTTCTCGGCGCGGAAGACGGGGCCGACCTCGAAGACGCGCTCGAAGCCGGCGGCGACGAGCATCTGCTTGTACAGCTGCGGGGACTGGGCCAGGTAGGCCTTGCGGTCGAAGTAGGTGCACTCGAAGACGTTGCTGCCGCCCTCGGACGCGGCGCCCAGCAGCTTGGGGGTCTGGATCTGCGTGAAGCCCTTGGCGTGCATGAACTCGGCATACAGCGCACAGATGCCGCTCTTGATGCCGAATATGGCGCGGTTGTGCGTCGCGCGCAGATCCAGCACGCGGTTGTCGAGGCGCGTGGCCAGCGCCACACGCGGCCGCTCGCCCTCCTTGGTCGCCTCTTCCTCAGCGGCGGCGCCCTCCTCGGGCAGCGGCCGCTCGGCGTCCTCGACCTGCAGCGGCAGCTGCGGCTCGGCCTTGGAGATGATGTACAGCTTCTGGATGTGAACCTCGAGGTTCTTGAGCGTCGCGCTCTTGATGGGCTCCTTGACGCCGCGCACCAGGCCGTGGACCAGCACGATGGACTGCGCGTTGACGCTGCCGGCGAACTTGACCATCTGCCGCGACAGCTTCTCGCTCGCCGCCACCACCGCCTGGATCGTCTCGGCGCCCTGGCGCAGGTTGAGGAAGGCCAGCTTCGCCGACTGCGAGCGGGCGTTGATGACGGTGCAGCGGAACACGACCGGCTCGTCCTGCTCCTTGAGCTCCGTGAACTTGGCGCGCTGCTGGCCTGACGGCGTGTAGGGGACCGAGCCGATCATGGGCAGCTCGCCGTAGTCGTCCTTGGACACGTCCTGGCCGGCGTCGCCGCCGCCCTGCTTGAGGCGCTCGGCCATTTCGCGCTCCTTCGCCGCCGCCTTCTTCGCAGCCTGTGAGGGGAATTGTGTCAATCGCATGTCTGATAGGCTCAGGCACAGTCGGGCTCCCAAACCTTCTCGGCCTCCTTCTGGGCCTTCTTCAGGGCGTTCTTGGACGGCGCAGCGCCTTCGGCGGGGGGAGCGTTCTCAGCCATTGTGGATGTCTGTGGACTCGAAAGTGTGGATCGACGACCGGAGTGTGGAGCGGAATATATAGCACGGGCCTCGGGGTGCGGTGACCGTGTTGGGCGTGGAGTGAGGGAGGTGGTTGTTGATATGAGTCGAAAATTCCGTTCGCCGGCGAGGCGGGGTGACGTGTGGTGGGGTGCTCCCGCGCTCAAGCCAAGCTTCCGCCGTCCTGCGGATCCTGAGCCTGGACTTTCTATTTCAGTAGGCCGTATTATTATTCCCAGGTACAAAATTCCTGCAGCTCGATAGAAAAAAAAAAATAAAGACCAAGGATAGCCCCATGAATTCTCTTCCCCTTCCGGGCTTGAGGGCAGCCGGAAGTCTTCCCGGTTTGCTAGTACATCGTGAGCTCACACAATAGATGACTCAAAACACCGCTCCAAAGGTCATTGCATAGGAACACCGACGGTCTCGATTATACGCTCTTCAACGCAAAGCACTCAAGCTCGATTTACTAATTACCCCCCGCGAGCCTTAGCATGCCCGTCCAGAAAGCAAAGCAAGCGGCGGGCAAAAGCAACCCGCTCGCATCCATTCCACTCCATCCCATCATTACTAGTAGCCGTAGACGCCATCGCTATGTGAAGCACCACCGAATGCAGTATGCAAACCGTGATTAATCAGCCGTTCCCATGAGAAAAAAAAAAAAAAAACCATGTCGCTACAGCGCACCCTAGGTCAGGAAGAAAGAATCGAAGTCCCTAGACGAGCCTAAGACTCGCAAGCTCCAGATGGAGTAGAAGAGAAGCAGTCTAGCGTCTTGCATCTCACTCGCGATCACCATCAAGATAGTTGCCCAGTCCGCTGCACTCATATATGTTGATGTGTGAGTCGTGCAGCGCGGAGCCTGCGATCATCATCCGGTGTGGGTGGAAGGCTGTCGTCGAGATGGGGGTATACCGCTTGTTTTGCAGGAAGCCTGAGTATGGCTCAAAGCTCGAGAGGTACTTACCGCTGTTCAGGTTGAACAGCTTGACGACATGCCGCTCGGTACCACTGTTGCTGTCAGTACCCATCTGCAATAGTCTGGAATGGTAGACTTACACTGCGAAGACCGGCGCGTGCTCATGCACACTCAAACTTCTGAGCGTGTCTCTTGTCGCCTGGATAGTCTTCACACTGCGATCCATGCGGATGTCCCACAGCTTGACTTCGCCGTCGCGACAAGCGCTGACAAGCTCGCGCTGACCGCCGCGTTGGAGATGGATGTTTGTGATCCACTGTTTGTGCTCTTTCCAGACCTTCACCATTTCACGTTTCTTTTCCATGCGCTGGTCGTAGATGCGCACGGCACCGTCGCCAAAGCCTGCAGCAAACACCTGGCCTTCGACTTGGTCCGATGTAAGCGAGGTGATGCAGGAGCCCGATCGGGCATTGATATCCTGGTCATCGCAGTCAGCACCGAGCGAAATCCGCACAAAACGCGACCAAGCTTACCTGCGTGCACGTCTCGCTTCCGGCATTCCACACGCGGATCACGCGAACATCACCCGCTACCAAAATGTGGCCACGGCCTTGCTGCCAGTCGAAGACGAGCCCGGCATATCTGTTGCTGGGAACTAGATCTGTCAGGGCGCGGAAAGCCGATACAAGCTCGACCTTGTTCGGATCCTCGTAGTCACGGTAAAGCTTGACCACGCCATCAGATGATCCCGTCATCAACAACGCCTGGTCATCCTCGTTGATAAACTTGACTTCCGTCATCTTCGATCCAACAGGATTGCCGTTTGAAAAGCGGTTGAGGCGAGTTTGGCGCTCCCAGTCCCAGACGCTGCAAAGAATCAGGTAGGTGGTTCTTTAAGGGTCAACAAAGAGAGTACTTGACTTACCAAACGGTGTCGCTGTCGTCAGTGACAATGAGATGTTCCTCGAACTGATGGAAGCACATCTTCTGAGGCTGGCTGCCATTGTTGAAGAAACCCCTTGGCCGGTCCCACCGGTTGCTTCCCGCAACGTCCTTCAGCGGCTGCGTTTCCGCGATGATCTTATCATTACGGTTACGGCGCCACAGCCGCATGTTATAGTCCATGCTGCCAGGTTCATCACCCTCGGTAGGCTTCATCTGCGGCTCGCGGAAGTATTCCGCTGACCACTCGAAGAACTTACTCCTCAAAGGTATGCTCGGCTGTTGGTGAAGGTCACGTCGCCTGTATGTCCGCGTTGTTGGGACCTTGTCCGGAGCGTTCGATGACATCGCCGCGCGAACCGAGTCTTTTTCGTCAGGTGGCCGATTCCATTCGCTTGGGATGCGTCCGCGCGATCCAACCGTATTGGACCTGGTCATGCTCTTCGTGCTGTTGACTGGACTTCCGTCGGAGCTTGAGTGCGAGCCGAATGCAAGATTCTTGAGAGACGCGGCAACACTTGCGGTCCTGCGCATACCGGCGGACAAAAAGCCATCTTGTTTTGCCTGAGTAGACTGCTCAGCTGACTGAGATGGCTGCGGTACTGAATGAGATTGGTCCGCGTAGGAACTGCGGGGGGCTTTCTTCTTGGCTTCGGCGCTGATCTGGGCGATCTCGTCCATCAGAGTTTGCGCGTATGGTGCAAGAGGTGATTCAAGAACTGCATTCAGCACGTAGTCGACTATTACGCAAGCATTGTCTGCAACCTCAGGGTTGGGATCGACCGAAAGAATAAGAATATCCTTCCACATGGCCGAGAAGACGGTGTTCTGTGGCAGAACGCTGGGCGACTCCGTTCCTGCGTCACCGTTAACCTCTTCAACACCTTCATAGGACTTTCGAAGAGCATTTCGCTCTTCCTGAAGCTGCTTGAAAGCAGCGACGACAAACTTGTTGTCATATCGTGCCACGAAGGTGGAGAAGAAGACGAGAAGTTCTTTCCGGACCATGCTATTGCCGTCATGTGCCATGAATAATAGGTTTCCAGCAATCGACTCCTCAATTTGTGCGACCTGAGGAGTGACATCGGGAATGCCCAAGAAGGTAGTAAGGGCGTGAAGCATCGATGCTCTCACCTCGGCAACCGGATCTGTGCGCAGGAAAAGCAGGCGTTGATGGGCCTGAACTTGGATGCCAGTCCACTTGGCCTCAGGATAGTCGACCCACAGCATGCTTAAACACAGGCATGACCATTGACGGAGAAGAGGATTGTGTAGATCTCCAAGGTGACCCAAACAGCTCTCAAAGACTTCAGGACTGAGAGAAACCACCTGGCCTTGGTGGAAATCCTTGCAGAACATGGCAACAATGAACGCACACATAGCGCGATGTTCGCTTTGATTGCCGATTGGGATGCCCGAATTAGGGTTGAGAATGCTGATGAAATAGGTGTATCCGTTGTCTTTGAGCAGATCGGTCTGACATGACTGGTCGACTGCCAAGATGCGGGCCCAGATGAAGACCATGACGGGCTTCAATTCCATGGCTTGTGATTGCAGAAGCTTCAGAACGTAAGGGAAGATACCAATGCTCAAGGCTAGGTTCACAGCCCAAGGACCAAGATCCAAGAATTTGCTGAGTAAGATCAAAGCACGGAGACGATGCACCTGACTGAGGAGAACCTGCAGGACGATAGGAAGTTGCTCAGGGACTCTTTGCTCCATGGCACCACCCTGATCAAGATATACCTCGAAGGCCGTAAGCTGCTCCGCAAAGAAGTTGGAGTGCTGATATTCGTATTGCTTCTCCCCTCGTTCCGCGGCGATCAAGTTTGGCAACTGAGCGAGGATCATCTCCACGGCCAGGTCCCAGCTCTTCCACAGCGGGTGATCATGAGTCTCGGGGATTTCGGGGTAGCATTGAGGGTGGCAATGATAAACTCGCATAATGCGCTGTGCTAAAAGGAAGTTCCGGAAGAGAGCCGCAACCATCAGATCCTGGCGGAAGAGTTTCTTGAACAGCGGCTTGGACAGCGAGTTCCATGCGATGGTATCGGTGATAGCAGTGAAGATCCAGTTGAGCTCACCAATCGGAGTACGCCTTTCAGAGACGCGTCCTGGAATGTTCGCCGCATCCTGAAGTGTTATCCCCGTTGGCAGAGGATTCTGTAGGATGAAAAAGCGGACAGCCATTTCAATGGGCGTCGTCAAGCACGACGTGAACACGTCGGCCGGGAGATCAGGGTTGGTCGGCAGAGTTTCCTTCTCTCTGCACGCTGCCAGATGAATGCAGTCGCTGAAGTCCATGATCTCTGCATTAGGCTCCCTTCTCAGTACCTCGGCATTTTCTTGTTCGTGCTTCTCAGCAAATTTGTTGAAGTTCTGGATGATGAGACCTGCATCGGAGCAGTCATACACGAAAAGGCTGGGCGCGCCAAGCCACGATTGTAGATCGTAGAGCGAGATGGGGATGTACTGGGTGTAGTTCCTGTTGAAAACCCAAATCTCTCCCGATGAGGTCGGCCTCGGTACACCATGACCGTTGTAGTGGAACAGGACCCGTTCGTTGCGGGCGTTCTTGCGCAGTGTGGAGCAATACCGGCGAGTCTCATCGACAGTCGGATCAAGGCATAGCTTGTAGCGGGTGCGCATGCTCAGCTGTTCATACTGGGTCTGCAGCGCCTTTCCAATGTTGTTCATAGGCGTGTGGCCCGAGGTACCCGTCGAGATGGTAGGGTCGATCCAGCACTCCAGCTTCGCACACGGGTTCGTCTTGATCACGTCTGGGGGATCCACGCCAATGTTCAGGCAAAGGGCGAGCACAGCTGAAACCGTCTTCAGTCTGTCCTTCATGCGCCATTCCTGAAGCGGGTAGATCTCGCTATCATCCTTTGGATTTCCATTCGTCTCATGCTTCTTGTCGGTGAAGTACATGAAAAAGGTGGAGCTCAACAGGTTCTGGTATTCCTCCGAAGTGAGCTGAGATTCCCACCCGTGTCGGATAGTCCATTCTCCATCGCCATGCTCGGGCTCATCCTCATCTTGCACCTGGCGCTCGTGGTGTCGTGGTCCCAGATCAGTCTTTGCGCGCAGCATCGGCGGTCGTGCGGGCGCAGATCCGTTTGCGCCGTTCACGCGAGATTCGGCCATGGTTCCGCTGCGGTGCTCACGCGCTCTGGTTGCTGATGATGAGCGTGGGCTTAGTGCTCCGTCTCGGAGGTCGCGGGTGTCGGGGCGCTCGTCGTCGTGCTGATGGGCGGCGGCAGCAGCTGTGTGTGAGGGCGGGAGGTCGGCCGAGTGAGGATCGTTCGCCCCGGGCGTTGACGTGAGAACCCTCATAGCAATGCAGGGCCCATCTGTGAAAAGCGCGGCGGAAGCGAGGCGCTTGTGGGGGATTGAGAGCGGACGGCGTTGCTCTGAAGAAAGCTCACCGGGGAAGTGGGCGACGCGACCTTGGAGCTCGAGGCTGCTATCCCGTCGGGCAACGACGAAGTTCACCGGCCGCAGTCTGACCGCCCGGTGTGCGCCAGCCAATGGGAGAGCGCGCGCCGGTCAGCTGTATTTAGCGTCACTAAGCAGACGTCGAGGAGCTGCGAGCTGTGGTTGGCAGCGGCAGGGAAATCCTACCATCTAGACCGAGCTGCAAACGCCTATTTTCCCCGCGGGCCTGGTGCGTTAAGAGCAGGGACATGCGTTTGTGCTTGCCGCGCTCTTGCATGCGCCTCGGAAAAGCGATAAGCGATAAGACACCTCGGACGAGCGCCTGCAGGTGGATGGAGGGGACGCGGCGCTGCAGGGATCCCGCGCCCGACACCATCGAGGAATTGCGTGACGGCATGCTCGCCTGGAATGCACAGCGCTAACATCGCCCGCCACACGCATTCCTGCCCCTTCGGTCGTTATCCGACTGTCGTCTTGTCTGGCGGCTGTAGCGCTGATTTTTGCGTGCCAGCATGACCCGCGCGCCCGCCTCCACAGGGCTCGCGGCCATGCGCGCTCTGATCGCGGCGGCCAATTGCAGGGTGTGCTAGGCGCAGATCCTCAGGGGAAGCCGGGCGGCGCTCGAGAGCCCGGCAGAGACAACTTGCGCGGTCGTCCATCAGTAATTTTGGACGAGGAGCATGACTCTGTGAAGATCACCATGGCCGCCTCAGGGACCAGGCGGGTATAACGAGAGGCCTTAAGCCCTGCTTTTCTGCCTTCCAGGCGCGGTCCGTGTACTCGTTGTTGCATTGCACGGCGACCCAGCACCAGCGAACGCGAGGCCTCTTGCAGCCCAGCGGCGACCCCTTCTTCCCGTGTCCTCTGTCTCAAGATTTCCCGCCCACCCCCGACCACCAATTTCTCGAGCGCTGCCACCAACCGGCGCGGAGCTTGCACCTTCCACCGCTGCGGAAAACCTGCGCACAGACGGTGATTCATGAGTGCGGCCGCCATCCGCTTCAAGACATCTGGTCCACCCCCAGCGACGTTTGTCAACACCACTCGAAACGTCCTCCTTTCGCTCCACCCACCCAGCGTCTGGATGTCCAGATAGCCGGTCCACCGCTGGCCCTACCACCTTGCGACCGGCCCCTAGGCCCCGCTGCCGCCCATGGCGTTCCTGTTCAAGTCCAAGAAGCAGCAGCAGCCTCCTGCGTCGGCACTCCCTGCCGCGTCGCGCAACATCACCTCGTCCGATGGTCCGCCGCCAACGTCATCCATACCCACCGCCAATGGCGCGCGAGCCGGCCCTCCGCCGCGCGAGGTTGAGCAGACCAGGAACTCGCCGCAGGCCCAGACCCCTACGCCCACCGCCTCTGTGAACAACTCTGTGAGCTCCCTGCAGGGCACCGAGCACACCGCAAGCCCGGAGCCCACCAAGTTGAGAGAACGATCGAACTCCCAGCTCCAGGTAATTGAGATCTTAGCCCTGTCCTTCTGTGCCGAGCGTCTTCGCCGCTGCCCAATCGCGGTGGAGCCGAGCGCACTGCAAGTCTTGCTGATGCTGACATGTCCGCTAGAACGGGCGTGCCTCGCAAGCTCCCCCGCCGCGCGGTCTCTCCGAATCCCTCTACCCATGGTCTCAACGCCGGCTGAACTTCACAACCGCCGCAAGCCCGTTTCCGCGATATGGAGCCGCAGTCAATTCCCTCGCATCCAAGGATGGCAGCATATATCTTATGGGCGGCTTGGTTAATGGCACCACCGTGAAGGGCGATCTGTGGATGACGGAAGCAGGCGTCGGGAACATGGCGTGTCATCCTGTTGCTACGACTTCGGAGGGCCCGGGCCCTAGAGTTGGCCATGCCAGTTTGCTGGTTGGGAATGCATTCATCGTGTTTGGTGGCGATACTAAGTTGGACGAAGGCGATCTCCTGGACGACACACTTTACCTTCTGAATACCTGTATGTCTACCCCGCGCTGATGTCGCGAGCTGACGGGCTGACGCAAAACAGCAACGAAGCAATGGTCGCGCGCCCTGCCGGCAGGACCGAGGCCATCGGGCCGCTATGGTCATACGCTCAACATTTTGGGATCGAGGATATACATCTTTGGTGGCCAGGTCGAGGGCTTCTTCTTCAACGACTTGGTTGCATTTGATTTGAATGCGCTGCAAGTCCCGAACAACCGGTGGGAGGTACTCATTCCGAATAGCGCAGACGGCGGCCCAGCCCCCGGCCATGTTCCTCCGGCGAGAACGAACCACACTATTGTCAACTGGAACGACAAGCTATACCTGTAAGTCATATCGATAGCACCTTGTCTACGTGAGGACTGAACAACACTCGTTAGGTTCGGTGGTACAGATGGCGTGAACTGGTTTAGTGATGTCTGGGCCTACGATCCTAAGACCAATTCTTGGTCGGAGCTTGATTGCATTGGCTACATACCGCTTGCGCGAGAAGGGCACGCCGCCGCCATCGTCCAGGACACGATGTACGTATTCGGAGGCCGGACAAGAGAAGGAACCGACTTAGGTGATTTGGCTGCTTTCAAAATAACGTCGCGCCGGTGGTACATGTTTCAGAACATGGGCCCATCGCCATCTCCACGCTCTGGGCATAGCATGACTTCTTATGGAAAACACATCGTGGTACTTGCCGGCGAGCCGAGCTCCTCTGCCCCGGACCGCAACGAATTGAGCATGGCGTACGTCCTGGATACTTCCAAGATCAGGTATCCGTCAAGCGAACAGTCCCCTGCGACATCTGAGAGGCAACCTGTGCGGAAGATGAGTGGTGGAGGGTCAGCTATTCCGCAGAGTCGGGTAGGCCGCGAAAGTATGATGGCTGGCCCTATGGGAGCGCCCCCTGCTAGGCCAGCTGAAGGACCACCTGTTGCCGGCAGTCCGCAAAGTGGTCCTGGTGGTTCACGACTTCCACTTCCGCGAACCGCCGGAGGGCCTACAGCATCTTCAGGGCCTCCCCCTCAACAGCAAGCCCCGCAGCCCAGGGCAAACGGTGCTAGACCAGGCAGCAAACCCCCCACCAAAGCATCTGGATTTGGACCTACGGTCGATACGGCAAGAGCCGCTTCTCTCGACCGAGACGCCATGTCTCCTGGAGCCAGAGACAGCCCGTCTCTCCGGGAAACCGAGCCGCAGAGTGTTGCACAGCGCGCCATGCGAGACCAAGGCCGGGAACAGAGTCCTCGTGGTGTTCGAAGCCCTGTCCAAGCGAAGCCGCCCCATCTGCACAAGGACTCGGTCGACTCCGTAAAGAGCGGACCGCCGCCACGTTCTGAATCTCGGTCACGCCATCAACAATCTTTGGACAATATTGCGCAAGAATCTCCCCGTGACTCTCCCCGTGGATCCGGCGAGGGCCACAGGCACAGGCGATCAGCAAGCCGCGAGGTGGAAAAACCGGTCGACAACGGAATGAATTCTTCACCATCTGGAAAGTCACCGAGCGAAGAAGTTGTCCGAGAACTGGAGGCTGCACGAAGTCGGAATGCTTGGCTTGCATCCGAGTTGGCCTTGGCGCGCAAGGCTGGCTACCAAGCCAATGCATCGAATAGCCCCGTTTTGGACGAGAGGGCCGCGGAGGCCTTCGGCGACGACGACAAACCACTGGTAGAAGCTCTGATCAAGATGAGAGCTGAGTTGGCCAAGGTGCAAAACTCCATTGATGCACAAGCGGTCGAAGCTGCCAACAAGATTGCTCAGATTGAGAGGCAAAGGGACGCCGCTATCGGCGAAGCAGTGTACGCAAAGACCAAACTTGCTGCGCACGGTGGAAGCCAAGCGGGAACTCCACAGCCTGATGGAAACCGGAACATGACTCCTGATATGGACCGGATGAACGATATGAACAGGCGTCTAGCAGCTTCCCTTGCTGCTCAAACTGAGCTGTCTTCGCGGGTCGATGGTCTTTTGGTCGAGATGGAGTCCGAGAAGCGGGCACGTACGCTTGCCGAAGAAACTGCTGAGGCTGCCCAGAAGCGCGCGAGTGACCTTGACTCTTACCGCCAGCGGACTATGATGGAGCTGGAGTCGTTGAGAGCCGAGCTTCACGAGGCGGAGAAGACTGCGCGTGAAGAATCAGCCTCTTCTGCTGAAGCGAAGGCATCTGCACAGATGCTTACTATAGACAAATCCGAGCTTAGCGGGAAGCTTTCTAGGGCTCTTGAAGACGTCAAGAGCCATGCCGGTGTTCTCGAATCGCTTCGCGCTGCCGTTAACGCCTCCACCGACAAGGCCGCCCTGCTCGAGTCGAAGCTTGAGGATGAACGGACTGAGCGCACTGAGCTCGAACAACTTCTCGCCAAGATCCGCTCAGAGCACGAAGAAAGCAAACGGGAGCTCGAAAGCACCGCTAGACGCCTCAAGGATTCCGAGGAAATTGCTGCTAAGCATGCGGAAGAAGCCGCAATGCACCGGGAGGCCGTCCTCAACGGATTGGCTCGCGCCACCGACAAAGACACGGATGAAGACGTTTCTGACCAAAGGGTACAAATATTGCAGCAACAGCTTGATGCAGCGAGCGCCATGGTCCGGAAGAATCAAGAGGCTGCCGACCTTGCTTCGGAGAAACTTCGTCGTGCTGAAGAGCGCATCGCCGGCCTGGAGACCTTCCAAGAGCAGGCAAGCAGGGAAGGATTGTCGATCCGAAAGCAGCTGCAGAACGCCATGCGGGAGATGCAACAACTCCAGTCCGATAAATCTGAACTCCAGCAGCAGTATGAGAGACAACTTCTCGAAGCTAACGCTCACGAGGTTCAGCTCAAGACTCTAAAGAACTTGTTGGATGAGCGTGGCATCAGCACAAGTGCTGCGGAACACCGACGTTCGCGGGCGCTTGACAGTCCCAGCTCTCGTTTCAGCACTCCGGAGCTCAATCGCGTGCGTGAGCTTGAACAACAGCTCGATGCTAGCCTCAAAGCGCACGATGAGATGCGGGCAAGCTTTGAGAACCGCGAGGCTGAAATCAGCAAAGAGTGGGAGGAGAAGATCACGGCGCTGCACAACGACCACCAGGCCGCAGTCAAGTACCTTCGCGGAACGGAGAAAATGCTCACGAAGATGAAATCTGAACTCGAGAGGTACAAGGCGACCAACGCGGAGCTGGAGAAGGAGCTCGACCAAGCGAAACAGAGAGGCCTCAGCCCCAACCAGGAGGCTAACTCCGGTTGGGAGGCCGAGCGCGACTCCCTCCGCACACAAATCACCAACATGCAGGGCACACTCAAGGACTCTGTTACTCAGCTTGAGGGTCAAATCCAACAGCTTCAGACCGATTTGGAGGCGGCTCGTGTTGAGCAAGAATCTGCCGCACAACAAGCTCAGCAGCTCGAGTATTCTTCTGCTCAGCAACGCGTGGAGATGGAAAACCTTCAACGCGAAAAGGCGTCTCTGGAAGAGCGGGCGAGAGATGCTGAGCACCGTGTTCAGATGTTCCTCGACCAGTTCGAAAATAGCGTGGACAACTATCGTCGCCAGTCTCAAATGGTGCTCCAACCGCCCGGGAATGACAATCATCCTCAAGGCCATAGCCACCACCGATCGCACGACAGCACAGGCGAGAGCATCTACAGCCAGGCTACCGACGTCACCGAGCGCACCGTCACACCTCCGAACCTGGCACCTCCGAACCCACAGGCTGCCATTGCAGCGACTCGTAACTCAATGGCCCTGGACAGTCTGGCAACTGAACTCGAGTCTTTGCGTTCGCATTGGGAGAGCACCAACAAAGCCTACCGTCTCAGTCAACATTCATACATCGACCGTACGCCGACGACTGAACAGGCAGATATCGGCGAGAGTCTTGGCGCGTGGCGCAAGCGTCTGGATTTCGATGATGAAGACGAAGACGACCAGTCCACGCCGCAATATGCGTCCGCGGCGTCGTCTTCCCAGCCGGCAAAGCGGCCGTCCCCGGGGATGCAGGGGGCCCATGAGCACGATTTCAGCGAGGATGCTGATTCCAGGACGCCGACCCTTGCAACGATGAATGGCGTTTCACCGGGCTCCCCAACCGGCCCTGGCCCGGGTGGAGCAGCAATGATCTAACGAAGTGGCGAAGACGTTGATCTGGCAATGGACCGCTCATGTTACTTCACCACAATTATGGATAAGTCACAGGCAGGACGCTGCGATGATGGATCGATGAGGCAAGCCGCCTCTTTCACGCTTCAAACATGCCGCTGGAATGTGCTGTTTGCCGGACTCGGGACCATGAATTGTCATGCCAGCTGCGAGGAGTTCACTTATTATTGCTGCTGTTCGTTTGCTGTTTTTTATTTCACGATTGTTTATTCCCCGTACCTCGAATTTTAGTGCCCCTAGTACCCCAGCTGTTTTGCTTCAGTCACGCTATGCGTTTTTTGTTTCTTTCGATTTTCCATTCATTCGCACAGATACCTTTTCCTCGTTTACAACAGTTCGGGTTTCATTCTCGCTCTCGCAAAAAAAAGAGGACTGGTGAGGCGTGCTCTTCATAGTGTGGAATCGCGGTATTCCCTAATTAGAGACGCATTTTTTTTGTTATTACGAGGGCTCACACGCTGCCCCAGCGCAGCCTTCACCAGATCCCTTCTTCTTTTCGTACTTCTTATCGCGCCCATCCTCGTCATCGTCAAGGCGTTTGTGGAGAAAATACCACGGTTGCTATGCCTACAGCAGGCTCGCTCCCATAGTTGCTGTTTGTTGGTGTGCATGTTTCATGCGGCATAAAGCATCTTCGAGAGACTTTTGACGGCGGTTTGAAGGGAAAGGTTATACCTGCGCGGACAAGTCCTCGCCATCGGGCCGCGTTCCCGTTCTCGGGGATTTCGCATCGGTGGTGAGGGTTGGCTCGTTGCCTTGATTTTGCATTTTTGATTTTCTCTTTTTATTTGAGCATCTTGCAGGGCGATGACGAGCCGATGAAGGGAGAAAGGTTTCTGTAGTGTGTACTAGTAAATGCTGAGAGATGTGTCAAGATGCGTCAGATACGTTGGTGATCATATGATCTGCTAAGTGGCGTGAATGTTTTTTTTTCCTGATGCCTTGATGGTCAAATTCTGGTGGCAGAGCTGAACCCCGTCTTACGGACGGGACCTGTTGAATTGGAAGTGTTCAATGAGCGGACAACGCGCCGAGAGCCCATGGGATGATTGATGAGTCGAAGCGTCACAAAAGCTTTGCACACCCAATCATAAAGCCTTTCGTTGATGTTTGGCTCTGTCAATAACGTTACATTACTACCTGGCAAGTAGACCCAATCCCCTTATGGTCTATAGACCAAACATCACCACCAACGACCACTCTGGCACTACCTCACATCATCATCATCGTCAAGCTCTCCGTCCATCATTCCCTACACCACCCCCGGCATCCTCCTCTTCACGCCTGGCTCGCCCAGCCTGGGCACCACCAGCGGCGCGTTCTTCTCCTTGGGCATGCGGAAGACGGGGAAGAAGGCGGGCCGTACGCCTCCTCGACGAGATAGACGGTCACGCGCCACCAGGCGAGGAGGGTGGTGAAGATTACGTCGCGCGCGGTTGCGGCGAAGGTCTGGTTGGTGCTGGTGGTTTTTCTTTTTCTTTTTTTTCTTTTTTTTCTTTTTTTTTTCTCTCTTCCTGGTTGTGGAAAGGTTTATGGGGATTGAGGGAAACTTTACGCCCACCCAGGTGAAGGCTGCCACGACGGCGAACCAGCTCGCCAAATCTCGTAGCGTTCAGGGAGCACAGGGAACGGTGGTAGATAAGTGGTTGAAAGATGCAGCCTAGAAACTTGTAAGAGGATTTGGTGAATCGGTTGTTCTGGATACAAGGCTGGCGGGGTTGAGGAACATAAAACTTGAACGGGAACTATCACAAGTAAGCGAACAATGAAGAAATTTCGAGAGGTTGTTGCTAATGTTGACATGGAAATATCCTATATATTGGTGTTGGTCCCAGTTGAACTCCACGTTGGATTACCTGTACTGATCCTCCTTCTGTGCACGCACGTGCTTTCGGAATACCGCCGAGAGAAACGCGCTTCGAGTTGCGACGCCAGAAATGCTACGTCGTACTTCCTTGAATATGTTCATCGGATTCATCGGATTCATGCTCAGCACTTCGGTACCTTTCGGGATGACGTTTTCTATTTGGGTGTCAGCGGTTGCACTGCGATTCAATAGGGTATAATCACAACCTGTCGCATTTGTACAGATAATCCAACAGGTACATCCCCCCAACGGCTAGAAAACCGAACGCGACCAAGAACTGGTAGCCGTACTTGTAATGCGGAGCGTCCTGCGTAGGGAACAGCACGACTGTTTGCATGCTAGAGTCAGCACAATGCGTGCAGAACACGACGGGGAAAACCAATAGTAGACCTACCGGGAACCCAGGCGCCAAACGCATACGTAAAGATGTTACCCGTCGCCACAAGCAATTGCCGCAAATTGGCGTTGTGCTGCGTGATCTCATGGCCCCAAGACTAGACGGCGTTTCCGGTCAGTATCCGCTCGACCTCCTCTTTTCGGAAGAGCTGTCCACTCACGATGACCACTGGCTGTGCTGCGCTTCCCACATATGCGAGGTAGAATGCCGCCATGAGCGCTGCCTCCGGCACGTGCCACACGACCATGATAATGTTGGACATGAGCACGATCGCCTGTACGATGTTGACCACGAACAGCCGTGATCCGGACGCGTCCGACAGCCAGCCGAAAATGAAAGCCGCGACGATGCTGACGGCATTACCGGCGGTGGGCAGGATGTTGGTTTGCACGACGGAATAGCCTCGGTCTTTCAGGTAGAGGTTGAAGAAGGTGCGGCCCATGTATGCTTCGGCTACCATTCTGATGGTCGTTTAGTCGGAGAAGCTCTATTGTGCAGCATGTTGAGCGAAAAAGCTTACAGGTATGGTATGACGAAGGCCCAGATTTGCCAGCTGGTATAGACGTCTTTGAGGGCCTTCCATGTGAGCTTCTTGGGAGGTTTGCGTCCGATCTTCTTCATCCGTTGGACGCCGTAGGCACGATCCTGGTCGGCAATATCAGCCAGTTGCTACGCCGATGCGATGTGTCTTCACTCACGTCGGCAGTCAAGTAGAATGCCCGTGTATTACTCGGAAGATCCGGAATCGCGAAGAAGCCCCAGATAGCGATTGGGATCGAGATGATGCCATCAAAGATGAACAGCCATCTCCAACCGGCCAGGCCGGCCGTGCCGTTCAAACCCGTATACAAGCCAGCTTGCAGGTAGCCACTGAACATGCCGGCGATGCCGCTGCTCTGCTCGAATAGCGCCATGCGCTTGGCTAGCTGGGACGGTCCGTACCAGCTTCCCAAGATAGCGGCGTAGCCGGGGAAGGCACAAGACTCCAGGAGACCAACGAAGAAGCGGAGGACGTAGATGGTTTTGATGTTCTTCGCGCTGGCCATGAGCATGACCAGGATGGACCAGATCAATTCACAGGATGGAATCCATATGGATGGCCGGACATACTTTAGCTGGATCATTTGACTTGGGACGGTGCCGATGATGATGCCGATGTTGAAGAACGTGTTTAGGAGATTTCTCTCATTGCCGTAGAGCTCGAGCTGTTACGGTCGAACGTTAGGGTTAGTCTTACACTGAGATAAATCAAACGTCATTGATTGGCTTACATCCTCTTTCATTCCACTAACGAAGGCATTGCCTGAATGCGAAAATCACCATCAGCTCTTTGAATGGCAGAGTAGAGATTTGATGTGTTCGCATGTTTTCCTTGCGCTCACTTCTGTTATTTGACCGGAAAAAGTTTGTCCTCACTGTAATTTTCTTGGTCAAGATACTTGATGAAATAGCCCAACAGGACGTAGGAACTGTATATTGATTAGACTGCAGAGCCGCTTTTCACGATGCAAACAAGCCTGTAACTCACAAAAAGATGCCATCAACTTTCCGAAGGTACTTGCGCTCTCGTGCATCATCTCCCCAAATCTTACGGGCCAGTTTTGATGTGCGACTCTTTGGAACTTCAGCAGCTGACAGATGCTCCTCACCAGCATCGCCGAAGGATTGCTGCTGCGGCGCCACAGTAACGATGGTGTCCTCGGTTTTTGACGACTCGGATGCCATGGTCCCGGATCGCGACGGAAGTTATGGGGGCCAGTAAGAGGCGGCATTGGAGAGGCTTTTAGTCTATGTATGCCACGCGCACGCATCACGATTCGAAAAGGTTGCTCGGCGCAGTTCGAAAACAGGTTGCGCCGCCGCTGTGTCGGCAGCACGCCATGATATCCGATATGGCAAATAAGCGACATGTGAGTTGGTAGGTCAGCAGTGGGGAGGCGTGTTGCAGCAATGGGCGGGTCAAATGATGCGAACTGATAAAGAACAGCTGAAATAGACAGTTCCGTGCACGACATCGAATAAGCAGCAGGACATATTGGCGGGGTCATACCCCAGCAGGTCGGGGTCCGGTGGGGATGGTTGCCGCATTGCATGGGTTGTCTGCGGAATGGCGTATGGGGTCGGGATGATGTCGCAATGCAGCGACCGACTGCTTAAACGGAGTGGGAGAGCATCGGCAACAACCATTCCAGCACCGAAGACACAGCATACAAAAAATGACTGCAGCTCTGTCTGGCGTGAAGCATATTTTCGCTTCGTTTTTCGACTTCTTCTTTGCCGGCTTGACCGCTTCGCCGTATCTTGAAGACTACTACCGGCGCCTTGGCCATGGCGACCGAGACATGGACGACGCAATCCTCTGGGAATCAGCCGAAGGTGCAGTTGCGTGCGGAGACGTCCATAGACTATGATAAAGAAGAGGTCAGTTGAAGTCTGAACGAAAGCAGAGCCCATAACTGAACCGTGCTGCAGTACAAATACAAGGGCTATCTGTCACATCACACGCCTGGGTTGCAGCCTCCACTGCAAGAGTTCGCACATGAGGATGTCGGTCTCCGGGCTGATCCGAAGAAGCCAAATCTTCTCGGTGCACCGGCTGCTGTGGTTGACGAGATCACCCCGGCTATCGGAACCGAGATCAGTGGCATTCAGTTGAGCAGCTTGTCTTCAGCACAACTGGATGAGCTTGCATTGCTTGCAGCCGAGAGGGGAGTTGTGATTTTCAAAGACCAAGACTTTTCGGAAGCTGGACCGGAGCGCTGGAGAGAGTATGGGAAGCACTTTGGCCCGCTACATGTCCACCAAATGGGTGGGCAGATCAAAGACTATCCGGAGATACTGCCGGTCTACCGTGACTTTACGTATGTGTCGCCCTGTGTTCTTGAAGTCTTCATGCTGATGGGGTCAAGTGCGGGCGCTGTCGACAATGAGATCAAAGACAACATAACGAGCGTCAAATGGCACAGTGACATGAGCTACGAGATGTAAGCTTCGCAGTCTTTGACCCCAGTCCCTGAGAGATTACTTACCGGGTGCAAGCAATGGCATGGGGACCACGACCTTTTTCGTGCTGAGTACACCGCCGTCCGGTGGCGACACACTCTACCTTTCGGCCACAGCAGCCTATGAGCATCTGTCTGAATCATTCCGCGAGAGGCTCCATGGGCTGCGTGCCGTGCATTCTGGCCACGATCAAGCATCAGTTCATGATCACCGAGACCGCTACATCCGCGAGCCGGTTGAGATAGAGCATCCTGTTATTCGCCTTCATCCTGTAGGCCATGACTTTTTGATGAAATTGCGTGCAGGGTTCCTGGGCTAACAGGAGGCTCGCAGGTGACCAAGAAATATTCTCTCTACGTCAACAGACTGTACACCAAGAGAATCGTTGGATGCAAGCGAGAGGAAAGCGGTATTGCAATGACCCGGTATCGCGAAATAGAGCTGGCGTGCTGTACTGACTAGCCCTCGCAGATGCGCTTCTCAACTTTCTCTTCGACCACATTGAACGTGGGCAGGACTGGCACATTCGGGTGCGTTGGAAGCCGGGGACAGTCGTGGTCTACGACAACCGCGTGACGCAGCAGTAAGGAAGACACGATGCCAACCTGAATAAATCAAAGCTAACAAAGGCAAAGCTCGGCGTTGAGGGACTTCAGGGTGGAAGAAGGAAAGACCAGGAGGCATATGATCAGGATTACGCCGCAGGCGGAGAGACCGTTTTTGGAGGGCTAGGAAAGGAACTGGGCAAACAAATTGCTGATTGGACACGGACATGGGCGGGAGTATAGCCGGGCTTACTTATGAGGTGATGAATAACGAAGGAATGTCATATGCTGAGGAATGGCTGCGCGCATGTGATGCAGTTTGGTCGACGCGTGGTGACGGGACGCGCCATGAGCGATGACGACAGCCGGGCGCGTTCCCAAGTGCCCCGCATCCAAAAAATTTGGCCGCCATCCTGAGCTTCCACCATGCCGCCTTCCTCGTCTCGCGTTCCGCCTTTGCTCCAGCCATACGTACGCTTGCCTCCAGCCGGATCGTTGCACCTCCTCACAAGCGTCCTTGGCGCCAGTACCAATTGGCTGGTCATACGGTACCTATGCGGCGCCTTCACCGGACACGATGCGCGCAAGCCCGCCGCGAGCTCAGATGAAAGCAACAACGGACTGAGAGGGCAAGATGAAGATACCGCCGTGATACTAGTCAGCTTCCTGCGCGACTGGGAGTTCTGGAAGACGGAAAGCCGCAGAGCGGGGGTAAGCATATCCATCCATCCACTTCGAAGCTGCACGCTGACCTCAATCCCCGCCAGGGCCTCGATCTCGCCCGTCTCGCCCAGCAGAACCGCTTCGCCTTCGTCGACGGCCTCTCTAACCTCTTCCTCCCCGCCGACGCCACCGACAACGCATCCCCAGCTCCCACCGCCGCTCCTTCAAGCTCGCCCATCCCCGTCCGCACCGGCCGCACCATCACGCCCCGCGGCCCTCCGCCAGCATCGCAACAACAGCAACAGCAGCAA
>LAEG01001867.1:0-15332 GCA_001455585.1 Diplodia scrobiculata
CCCCAACCCCACGCCGCCACCGTACGCGCCCATGACACCGCCTCTCGCCGACGACGATCTACCCCTACCTCTCCCCGTCGTCGTCGTCGTCGTCGTCGTCGTCGTCGCGGGAGTGTTGGCGTTGGCGTAATACCCCTGCGCCGTCAACTTGCGCGAAAAGGGCGTGATGGCCCCCAGCCGACTACTGGTGGACGCCGGCGCAGCCGCTGCAGAAGGAGGAGGAGGCGGGCCGGGTGTGGCCGCGAGCATGGTGCTGGCGCCGAAGTTGTGTTTCGTCGTCGTCTTCGTCGTGCCGCCACGACGTGCGTCGCCGGCGCCGCCTTCGCCATCGTTATTAGTAGTATTAGGGACCGCGAACGCGGTGGCCTCATCATCGTCGTCGTCGTCGTCGTCGTCGTTGTTGCCGTTGTTCGTCGTTGTCGTCTTCCTCATTGCCGGCGGCGCGGTTCCGGGCGCAGCTCTGCCGCCGCCGCCGCCGAAGGTGCCGAACCCGGCCGGCGCGGCTATGGGCGTCGTGCTGCCCGTGTGGGTGTTGAGGGCAAAGGTCGAGTTGGAGTAGGATGGCCCGCCGCCGCCGCCGCCGCCGCCGCCGCTGCCGCCCGCGGCGGTGGAGGAATACGCGGGGGTCGCGGCGGAGGAAGTGAAAGACGGGACGTCACCAGCGGGCGCAGCGGTGGCGGTTTGGGAAAGCGGGTGAGGAGGGCGGTTTTCGTTGTTGCTGTTGAGCGAGAGAGCTGCCAGTCTTGCCTTGACGGTGCTGCGTTTGGAGGGCGAGCGCAGGTACGCGGGCAGCGGGGTAGATGCGAAGGCGGCAGCGTCGGTAGGGTTCCTTATGGTCATGGCGAGCGGATTTGGCTTCTCGGGCGAGAACGAGCGGCCCGGTGGTCTGAGTTGGAGTATGGGGCGGTCCAAGACGTTGGGATCGAAGTTGAGCTTGAGCTTGAGATCGCCGACATCGAGCGCTGAGTCGAAAGGAGTCCAATGCTCGTTGCGAGCAATGCCAGCGTCGTTATCCACCTCCCTCTCTCCTGTGAGATCCAATAAGTCCTCACTCCGCTGGTCAACCGCGACCGCCTGGTCTTCTCTGTCTTCGAAGACAGGCGCACCTTGGACTCCTAGATCTCTTCTTCTTTGCATATGGTCTGACCAATGCCTCAGCATTTCCCTCACATGCTTTTCGAAGTTCCGTCCCTCCAACGCGACGCCAGACTGTTTTTGCTGCTGTATCTGGAAAAGGCGCCAGTTGAGCTTCTTCAGGCACGCGCTTGCCTCAACCTCAATGTGCACTCTCATGAACGTGGATGCCTTCTCCTCATCTCTGGAGATGTCCTGGAGCCTGGAACCCCAGGCACCCAGCGCGCGCGTAGCAAGCTCACGCCCACGGAAACCATCCGCAGTCGCCGCCATCTGGGTGACGGATACCATCTTGTCATGCCAGTGATCCAGCTGCCGCATCGCGGTCCCCAGAATGGCATTTTCCTGTAGTTCCTGCGCCTGGCGCTCCATGAACTCGATGGCCAAGGCCTTGCCCCTCCATTTCTCGAATGCACGCCTGGCCATGGAAAGCTTGGTGCGCCTTCTGATGGTAGCATATGCCTCACGTCTCCGTATCTTCTGGGCTTGATGCGTGCTGTCCTTCCATCTCCTCAAGGCATGTGTTGTAACAGTGTAGAACTGCGCATCCGATCCCCACTGCTCAAGTTGCTGGAGATGCTGATGCCGCTCTAACAACTTCGGCCATGTTTTCTTCAGCAGAGATGGCTCGTACAGTGCCAACGCTTCAGCTTCGCGTTGCTTCCGGCCTTCCAGAATGTAGCGAAGATGGCCCAGAGTCTTCCGCTTCAATCGCGTGTCTTGGAGGATGATGCACATGCGCTCAGCCCGTGCAAGGCGCGCATTCTGATCTTGAACCATTCCAGTCCACTCTCGGAAAACCCTCTCTTTTGTCCTGGCATCCCTGACTCGGATGAAAAGCGAGGCTCGAGCCTCAAGCATCCACTTGCGAAGCGATTCAAGCACGACGCGACCGTCGATACGTGCCCTGAGCGCAGAGCAACGCAGGTTTTCGTTCCACGTAGTAAAAGCGTTGCCCAGGATCCGTCTTCGGTTGAGCCTGGTGGCCATTACGGATTGGTCGGCACGCACATGCCAGACGGTGAAGACCTCGTGTGCGCGAGACTGCACTACCCTTTGTGTCAATTGTCTCTCCAATGGTCGAAGTTGCGCTTGCTTCTTAACATTGCCGAACGCTTGCGCTAAGAGCTTCTGCTCCCTGAAGTTCTGCGCGGCGGGTTCCAGCGTTTGAAGGTTGAGCATCTTGTTCGCGATGAGATGGAACAACTTGCTCTTCATATCCCGCTGTACCATCAGGCCCACGGCCGCCTGCCTCTCTGTAACAAAGGCCAACTTGTCGACCAACATCATCCACACCCTTAGCAAAAGCTTGTCCTCATACAACCTGGAAGCCTTCCGTTCTGTGAATTCCCAGAAACAAGCCAACAAAGTGTCCTGGATGACATTCGTCGCGTGGGCAGTCTCAGCCACCTCTTCATTTTCTTTAATGGTATCGTACCTTCTCTGCCACTTCTTGAAGAACTTCTTGAGCCTGAACCGGCGTATTTTCTCCTTCTCGATGACAGTCTGTTCGTACCAAGCGTTCCACATCTTCTGCTTAAGAATGTGCGCACGAGCTCGGTTGGTCAATGTGATGGCGTTCACCGTGTTGGTGTGCCAATGGGTTAAAGCCCGGTAGATAGCGCACTCTTCAAATGCTCTTGCAACCCGCTGGTAGTTGTGCTCGTAGAATCGCTCCGTTTCCCGTTCGGCTCGCCGCGCCTTCACGGTCACGCTTAGCGACTCAAACGCAGCATCAGCGCGCTTTTTCTTGTTGAAGAGATCGGCGGCCTCTTCCATCTGCGCCTCTCGCTCGCGCAGGGCCATGGCCTGGTCACGCCACATGCGCAACGCCTTCCGCGCCGCGAACAACGTCCTCGCGTACAGGAACGTGTCCGCGTCCGCCAGCATTTGCGTCGGCGACGGCCTGTACAGCATCTCCGGCGGGACGAAGTGATTTTCATTGGGGGCCGGGCCGGAAATGGACGATCGACGGGACGGCACCGTACTGAAATCGTCCACATCATAGAATCCGGACTCGCGCACATGTCGTTGTATCTCCTCAGTCCTCGTGATCTTCAGGCTCCCCTGGGTGGACTGCGATCGAGCCCTGCTCCCGTGAGCCTGTCGACTGCTCCGCCGCGCATGCTCCGCCGCGTGCAGAAGATTCTTTGAGCTCAGCCTCCTCCCTCGATTCGGGAAGCCCGAATGCATGGCCGATCGCGCCGCAAGAGCAGCAGCGTCATGCCGATCGCTCGAACGACGGCGCCGTGGGAAGGCTGCAGTGTCAGACACCCTGCTGCTGGAACGCCTCAGCCGAGAGGGCGGTAGCACATCCGATGCTCTGCTCCTCGACCGTCTGCTCCTCGGCACCGCATCCTCCTCCTCTTCATCATCCGCGTCGTCGTCCCACCGCCGGCTCCGATGAAAGGTCGTATCGTCGAAGCTCGCGCGCCTGGACAGCTGTGGAAGGCTCGGCGTTCCCGCTGCGGGGACATCCTCCCTTTCTCCGTAATCGCCGTCGCCGTCCTCCTCGATGGCCTCCTCTTCCACCACGATGCCCGCCGCGCCCCCCTCGTCGACCTCCAGCTGTATACCCATCTCGGCCAACAGCATTTCGAAGCGGCCGTACAGGGTGCGCGTCCCATCATCGATATCGCTGGCGGCAATGTTGCTTGTGTCGACGCCGCGCATGCGCAACAGGAAGCGGAAATACACGCGGTCCTGGTTCGGGTCGATGCGGCGGTCGGCCAAGACATGGTCGTAGGCAGTGAACAATGCGCGGTAGGGCGGGAGGGGCGTAGTAGAGGAGTAGTGCAGGCGCTGCGCCGTGGTGACGATGGTATACAGGACCTCGACATCTTGGTTGCTGAGCGGGAGGTAGGTGTCTGCGTTGTAGGCAGGGCCGGGCTGGATGGGTTGTTGGTGCGGGAAGCGATGGTGGAGGTGCTGTCGCCGGGAGGAGGGCATTCGGTTTTCGTTAGGGTGTGAGGTTGGGTGGTGGTCGGTTATCCTTCCGTAAAGTGTCGCAGTTGCTTCGGCTTCGTCGTCGTCGTCGCGATGCTCTGCATGCGAGCGGCGTGGACGGAATTAGGGCGGTGTAGGTAGGGTGGTCGTGGCTCATGAGAGGACTCCAAGGCGCTCGAATCAAGGTGCCAAGCATTAGCATAGGGAAGCAAAAAAAGATTGTGGAAGAATTGGCGCGTGCGGGGAAGCGTAGGTGTTGTGGTGTTGCGAAACAAAGGCCGAGACGCGTGCCGCCAGTGGAGCCGACCGACACGCGCGACAGCCCAGACTCTTGGCGTGTTTGGCGTGTTTGGTGCCGCAATCGATGATGCCGCCCGCCGAGACAGAGCCATCTCCGCGATTCACTCGCATCCACCGCGAAAATGACAGGCCGGACACGTCCCATCGAGAAAGTCGCATCGGCCGCTGCCAAGTGCTCGGTTGAGGTATGACCCTGTCCAAATCCTCCGAAGTACAGCACGCCTGACAGCTCGCTCCAGAGCGCTGCCTACGGAAAATGCATCCTGGCCGACTACAACAACGTTCATAAAGACATGTGCGCCAAGGAATTCCTGAGATTAAAAGACTGTTATCTGGTAAACACATCCTGTCATTTGCATGGGCATACCACTTGTCTAACTCGATCCCGTAGGCTGCAGTCAAGAAGTCATAATGGAAGTGGCAAATCAAGCAATAGCTGAATGCAATACCCCTCCCTTGCTTTGAAGCGAAACAAGTCGAGCATGATAAAATACTCCAGAGCATGCTCAGAGCTCATGACGGGGCGTGAAGCATAAGGCATAAACTCAGTTCTCATTCAGAAAGATCTATCTACATCTTCCCTCATCTTTTGTTTTTTCGTTCGCGTGGTACTTTTTCGTCCCATCTTCATCTAGGCAACTCGCTCTACAACTTCACCAATCTAAGCATGAACGTTGCCTTTTGCACCTCCTGCTCCTCTTCTAGGATGAGCTCGCTGTTCTTCACCGCCTCCGGGCCCTTGCCCTCCACCTCCGTGACAACGTGCTTGTCCAATGGTCTCCTCAACGCCTTCTCCATCATGCTAGCGTGGCTCTCGAACACGCCCTCGAGTCCGACCTTGTCCGGGTCGCCAAGGATGCGGAACTGCATGCCAACGTCGTCGGTGGGCACAAGGCCAGCCTTCTTGCGCAGACGCTGGACACGGTTGATGATCTCACGCGCGATGCCCTCCTGCTGGAGTTCGGGGTACGTCTCGCAGTCGACGATGATCAGGACATCGTTGTCTGTGTTGACCTCCTGCGCCTTCGACGCTCCGTCCTCCTTGAGGCCACGCTTGACCACCAGGTCCTCGGGACCGAGCTCGATGCCGTCGACAGTGATGCTGCCGGATTTGAGGTAGCCCTTGACATCATCGCTGCTCAGCGAGGGCAGACCCTTCTTGACCTTGACAGCGTCCTTCTTGAGCTTCTTACCAAGGACCGCCCAGTCGGCCGAAACCGAGTACTGCACATTGTACTTGTCCTCATCAGCCGAGAGAATGAGGTCACGGACGTTCATCTCCTCGCAGATGTAGCCTTCAAGACTCTTGACGTCATCAAGGTACTGCTGGTCTGGGTGGATGATGATGATCGTCTTCAAGGGAGTTTTGAGGCCAATGTTGCGCCGTTCACGCGAAACGCGGCCCAGGTCAATGACTGCCTGCATGCGGCCAACGCGACGCTCCACAGCCTCATCGAAGAGCTCTTCGCGAACCTCTGGGAAAGCAAGGAAATGCACGCTGCGCGAGTCCTCGCCGCGCAGGTTATCGGGAATGAGGGGAAGAAGGCGTTGGTAGATGTTGTCGGTGATGAAAGGAGTGAAGGGAGCGAGGCCACGGATGAGTGTGAAGATGACATCGAACAAGGTGTTCAGAGCGTGGATGGTGTCGTCCATACCATACTCTCCCTTTAAGCGGCGACGGTTGAGCTTGATGTACCAGTTGGTGGTGTTCTCAATGAGGCCCAACAACCTCGGGACGACAGTGTACAGCCTGTAGCCATTCATCTCCTGGTTGACGAACTTGAGCAGACTCTGGCAGCTGGCCAGAATCCAACGGTCCATGACATTGGTGTTCGACTCTTGGATCTTGGGATCGAACTTGAAGTCAACGTTTGCCACCTTCTTCAGGAGAGCGACCTGCTGCTCGAAGAAGTTGTAGCTGTTCCATAGCGGCAGGAGAACCTTGGACACGATCTCCCTGACACCTGCTTCCTTGAACCTCAGGGGCTCAGCACGCACGACAGGGGAGTTGATCAGGTAGAGACGAAGGGCATCAGAGCCGTACTCGTCCATGATCTTTGAAGGATCAGGGTAGTTCTTCAACCTCTTCGACATCTTCTTGCCATCCTCCGCAAGGACAATGCCGTTGACGACACAGTTCTTGAAAGGAAGCTTGCCGAAGAGGTGGACACCAAGAACAGTCAAGGTGTAGAACCAACCACGGGTCTGGTCCAAGCCCTCAGCAATGAAGTCACCAGGGAACGAAGCGTTGAAGTGGTCCTGGTTCTCGAATGGGTAATGCTGAGAAGCGTAAGGCATGCTACCCGACTCGAACCAACAGTCAAAGACCTCCGGTATTCTCCGCAGAACACCCTTGCCCTGCTTACTGGGGATGGTAATGTGGTCGATGTGGTGGCGGTGGAGGTCAGTGATCTCGCCCTCATAGCCACTCAACTCCTTCAACTCCTCGACGCTGCCTATGCAGACGACCTCCTTGAAGTCGTCACTGCACCAGAGCGGGATGGGAGTACCCCAGTAACGGTTACGGGAGACAGCCCAGTCGCGGGCGTTGGCGATCCAGCTAGCAAAACGCTTTTCCTTGACAAAGGAGGGAACCCAGTGAGACTCCTCGATGCCCTTGAGCATGTCCGGAATGATATCCGGGATCTTAACGAACCACGACGGGACGGCGCGGTAGATGAGCGGGGTATCAGAGCGCCAGCAGAAAGGATAACTGTGGGTAACCTGGCTGTCGACGACAACACGTCCAGCTGCCTTCAGGTGCTTGATAATGGCTCTGTCTGCCTCCTTTACATGCTGACCAGCGAAGTCGCGGACCTCAGCGGTGAAGAGGCCAGTCTCGTCCACCGGGTTCGGCGGCGGGCGCGTCTCGCTGATGATGCCCTCCTTGAGCGAGACAGCGTAATCGTCCTCACCAAAGGCCGGCGCGTTGTGGACAATACCAGTACCGCTATCAGCCGTGACGTAATCCGCAAGGCAGAGCTTGAATCCGAAGTCCTTGAACTCGGCCTTAAAGTAGTCGAACGGCGGCTCGTACCTCCAACCCTCCATCGACTTGCCCTGGATTTTCTCCACAATCTTGAACTTGGCCTTCTTCGGGTCCTTGTAGAGTGTCTTCAACAGCGATTCGAGGAGGATGTAGTGCTTGCCCGACGCCTCGTCGAGAATCTTGACGTACTCGAAAGCGGGGTTGGCGGCGAGGCCGGTGTGCGAGGGCAGGGTCCACGGCGTGGTGGTCCAGGCAAGGAAAGCAGTGTTGGGGTCGTCGAGGAGAGGAAATGAGATGACGACAGCGGGATCTTGGACATCCTTGTAGTTTTGCTGAGCCTCGAAGTTGCTAAGCGGGGTGTTGAGGGCGGTCGAGTAGGGCATGACCTTGAAGCCGCGGTAGACAACGTTCTTGTCGAACAGCTGCTTGAAGACCCACCACTCAGACTCCATAAACTGCGGGTTCATAGTCTATGCAGGACGTCAGCAATTGGGACTTGAGGATCGCGCGCCGCCACGCACCTTGTAGTCATTGTCGAAGTCGATCCAGCGACCCAGACGGTCGATGGTCTGACGCCACTCGGCGGCGAAGCGCATGACGATAGCGCGGCACTCCTCGTTGTACTGAGCCAGACCCAGCTTCTCAACGGCATCCTTGCCGCTCATGCCCAGCTTCTTGTCGATCTCGTGCTCAATGGGCACGCCGTGGGTGTCCCAGCCGAAGCGACGCTCAACATAGCGGCCCTTCATAGACCAGTAGCGCGGAATGATGTCCTTGATGGTGGATGCGAGCAAGTGGCCGTAGTGCGGCAGGCCGGTAGCGAAGGGCGGGCCATCGTAGAAGGTGTAGGGCTGCTTGCCCTTGGAAAGCTCGACCTGGCGGCGGAAGGCGTCGATCTCTCTCCAGAGGGCGAGGATGCGCTCCTCCTCCTTGGGGAAAGAGATGGACATGGCGATGTGGCGGCCTTCTGCGTGCCGAGCGGAGCGGGGGCTTCGAGGGCGCAAAAGACGTTGCGGGGCAAGCGTTGGTGTTGATGGTGGGGTTGCGCTCGACTGTCAAATTTCCGGCCGCGACGACACTTCCGGGCGGTGAGGGTGAGTCAGACCTGCGCCGATCCGCGGAGTCAGGCATCATCAGGCACACATGTCACGGCAGAGGATCATCAGATGGCATGCATGACTTTTTGCATTCGCACCGGCTCAACCATCGCCCTTGCCCTATTCTTCCTCGTCCTCCTCGTCCTCCTCTTCATCTTCGTCTTCGTCTTCGTCTTCGTCCTCTCCGTCCGACACTTCTTCACCCAATTCCTTGAGGCGTTTCTGTGCAGGTCAGCGCCACCCATCCACACAGATATATCGGAAGTGCCTCTTACCTTGTCCTTGGCCCGTTTCTCCTCCAGGTCCGACAGTACCATTAGCATGTCATCAAGTTCGCCTTGTGCGGATGCCCGGGCCTCTTCCTTCTCCGCCAGCTCATCTTGCACGTTCTTGAGCTTCTGCTGCGTGTCCTGGGCCTTCTCCTGCGCCTCCTTGACCTTCTCCTGCGCTTCTTTGAGTTGATCCTGAGCTTCTCTCAATGCGAAGTCGGTCGATCTGGCCGCACTCTCATGCTTTTGCGACTGAGCCTTCACATCTCTGAGCTCTGTCTTCGTTGCCTCTGCAGCCTTCTCAAGCTGTTCCACCTTGCGCGTGAGCTCATCGACCTGCGCAGTCTTCCGACGTACTGTCTCTTCCAGGCTTGCAACGGTGCCTTGCGCAGCCGAGAGGTCGGTGCGAGTCCGGCTGAAGTTCAATTCGACTTCCTTCAGCTGCTTGGTAGTCGATTCCAGACTAGACTCGGCCTTCTTGCTCCTTTCCTCGAAGCTTGAGCTCGTCTTTTGTGCAGCTGTGAGCTCAGCCTGCATCTTGCTGAAGTTCGCCTGCAATTCCGCCCATTGCTTCTTTGCTTCCTCGAGCGCACCTTCAGCTTGAGTGCATCTTGCCTGCAGGCTTGACTCGGTCTTCTTGCTCCTGTCCTCGAGTTCAGCTCTTTCGCGTCTTAGCTGTGCGACTTCCCGATCATGCTGTTGCTTGAAGCTGGCTGCCTGTCCGGCCGCTTCTCTCTGCTTCTGCTGCAGCTGAGCATTGAGGCTTCCCAGCTGCTGGCGCTGGTGCTCCTCCAGTCTTTGCAGCGCAGCTGAGTGTGCGGCTTCCCGCTGTGCCACGTCGGCTTCGTGGTTGCGCTGCAACGCCTCGTTGACGTTCTTTATACGGTTGATCTCGGTGGTGGTTGTGTCCAGATCTTTCCTGTGATTCGCCTGCTCCTCGTTGAGTTGTCTTTCCATGGACAACATTTTCGACTCCGCACTCTCCAATGCTTTGCTTTTCTCGTCAAGCTGCCCGCGGATAGTATCGACCAAGTCTCGATCAACGCCCTGGGGGTTCTGCTGGATTTCGATCCCTGGATCTCTGTCGATTGCGCGCGAAAGTCTGCTGAAGTTGTCCTTGAGGAAGTCTACGAATGTGTTGTCGAAGAACACATCGGGTAAGTTTCCACCAAATGCGGCAGCGCCCCCCTGAGGCATGACCTCAAACTCGCGCACAAAGGGGTGTGTTCGAAGCTGCGTTATAGCATCCAGATACTTTTCTCGTCCCAGGCTGTTGAGCAGAACAGGCTGCAATTCTCGTCGTGGGATAGGCGAGTCTTTGGTAGAGAATTCGTAGATTATTCCAAGCAGAACAGCACAGAGACCTCTAATCACCGGCTTGTCCGTAGTCGTTCTCGCGGCAGTCGTGACAAGGGTCTGGATGCTGGCTCCCTCTCCGAGGAAATCGTTGACTGCATCGGGATCCTCGAACAGCCATCCACAAAGGACCATGAGATAGCCGAGAATCACTCGTTCGTCCTCGCCATTTTGAAGACTGCTGATGAGGTTGCTGCTCATTTCTTGAATGCATGTGACGACTTCTTCTCCACTCTCTGCATCGCCTTCTACAACGCCCATCAACAGGCTTTTAGCATCCGGGTTCTCGAAAAGGAGGTGAAAAGTGATGACAGCGGCAAACCAGAGGCGATAGGGGTCTACAGTCTGGAAGCTTTGCGGGCCGCGGACCAAGGTGGTGACGACATTAGCAGCATCCTCCTCCCCGGCAAGGTGTACGTTCACAGCGTGATTAAGGAAGTGTCTGCCCGTTTGGTCATGGTTATAGAAGTATGCCTTAAGACATTCGCACGCAGCGAAGCGGGCATCGAACATCTGTACAGACGAAGCGCCAAGAATGAGATGTAACAGAGCCTCGATGACGTGCACTTGCGAGATACCGTTCTGCATCTTCTCTCCGTTGGGTTGATTGCTGTGCTCGTAATCTGAGATTGCGACTTGAGTCTGAGCAAAGATCTCCTGCAGTCTCGCGTTTCCCCTGATAGCATCTGCGCAAACATACAGGGCCTGTGACCTGACGGGAACAGACACTGTGTGGTCAAAGGAAAGCTCAAGGGCGTGCTGTAAGATGCCGTGTTTGTGAAAGGCATCCTGGTTTGCAGCAGTGCCCATGCTGCCCTTCACGAGGAACATGCGGAGAACTGCCAGCAGGCCGAACAGATTCTTTTCCTTGTGCGGACTTTCCCATACCTCCTCCTCGGGGTTTGTGGGCCGAGGAACCTCAACGCCGTTGGTCAGAAGTGCGGCCAGCTTAGGCACGCAGCCCGATTCCCTGAAGGCCAGCTGGTTGGACGGGTTGTATTGGATAAGGTTCGCCGTTAGTGTAAGACAGTCCTGGGTCACAATGCTTCCTTGTCTTATGGATCCGTCGCCGTCGACAAGATTGAAAATCTTCTCGAAGGCATTTTGGAAGGCGACAATCTTCTGCAGCTCCGTCGAAGACTGAGTGAGGTCGATGAGAAGATCCAGGGCAACTGTACGTCAAGTTAGTGTGAGAGCCCCTGGTAGTCTACGGCATCCTGCAAGTCATACCGTCGCGCACAGCATCACGGGGGTCATCCAATGCGGCAACCAGTCTGGGTATGCCAAGAGGAGCGGACAAAATGCACTCTTGGGTTCTTTCGGGGCGAAGCTCCGAGATAGCTTTGAGCAGCTTCAGGGCGTAGCGGCGCGAGTAGAAGTCGGTGGCCTCGAGAAGGTCGAGAAGGAGGGTGATGTTATCTTGCCGCTAGCATAAGCTCAGTACGAGTTAATCGGCGTTGAGCAACGAGCTTACTTGAGTGAATTCGTCGGCCAACCACAGCGAAATGTCTTCCGAGGCCTCGGGCTATCGCACATACAGTCATTACCAGGGACCAGCTTCACGGATGAATGATTGCTACGTACGCTATTCTCGTCCGGGTTAAAGAGCATCAACAGAGTCTCCAGCACCACCTTTATGGTATCCAGATCCTCCGCATCTTTTGTGAGGGCTGCGATGAGGCCGCGCAAAGAGCCCGAGGCAACGGACGCGGGGTACTCCTTCGCAAAGCTGCGCAAGCCGAGGATGGCAGCGCGGCGGTCCTCCAGGAGAGTGGCGCTGGCGAGGCGGCTGCAGAGGGTGTTGATGGTGTCGGTGGCCGTCTGTTTGGCCGGCGCCTGCGCCTCGAGCATGCGCAACATTGTGGGCGGCGGCGAAGGCGTGGGGCTGGGGCTGGGCTGGATCGCTGGTCGGGTTACTGCAAGGCCATGGCACGATTGGGGGAGTGCGAAGGCGAGGGGCAGCACGAATTGAGCGGTGACAGGCGAAGCTAGGTGGTGATGCCGCAAGCTGTCCAGAGTTCCGGGGAAGCGACAGCCCTGCGCGATCGGCATCTGCCGCTTGCACTTTTGGCCGCGCCGCGCCCGCCTTCAAAGCCAATCCACCGACGCGACCTCCGCTCCACCACCGACACCCGCTCTTTGTGCGTCCAAACCACCCGCACGGAATGCACAGCCAGCGCGCCATTTCCGTCTAAGTCCTCCCTACGGGCGTCGCCCACGACGCGTCCTTTCTCTCGACACCGACCTCTGCGGCTAGTTTCGCATTCGCGCTGAAGCCTTCGGCCACAGCTCACTTCGCAACCCGCACCCGCCGCCGCTCCAGCTTCGCGCTCGTCGCTCGAGCTGCGCCGCCACCATGGGTGTTCCCGCGCTCTTCCGATGGCTTTCGCAGAAGTACCCCAAGATCATCTCGCCCGTTGTCGAGGCCGAGCCGGTCGAATACCCCGATGGCACTGTTGAGCCCGTTGACGCCACAAAGCCCAACCCCAATGGCGAGGAGATGGACAACCTGTACCTCGACATGAACGGCATCGTACATCCGTGCTCGCATCCAGAGGACAAGGACCCGCCGGAGAACGAGGAGGAGATGATGATCGAGATCTTCAAGTACACCGACCGGGTCGTCAACATGGTGCGCCCGCGCAAGCTGCTAATGATTGCTGTTGGTATGTGAAGAATGCCCAGACGGCCCAAACATTTCCGATGCCTCCCTAAGGACAGCTTCATTATCCTACGGATGACGCAAAGCTGAGGGAGGTACGGCTGCTTTTCTTCCACTTTCACCCTCCATCCCATACGAGGCACTCGTGCTAACAAGGTGACAGATGGTGTCGCTCCGCGCGCAAAGATGAACCAACAGCGCTCCCGCCGTTTCCGCGCCGCCCAGGATGCCAAGCAAAAGGACGCAGATGCCGCCGAGTTCGCGAAGATGCTCGCCTCACAGAACCAGAAGAAGGGCGAGAGCGAAAATGACGACAGCGCCGAGGCTAAGATTGTCAAGAAGACTTGGGACAGCAACTCGATTACCCCAGGAACCCCCTTCATGGACATTCTGGCCCAAAGTCTTCGCTATTGGTGCGCCTACAAGCTCAACACCGACCCTGCTTGGGAGAAGCTCAAGGTCATCATCTCCGATGCGACGGTGCCGGGAGAGGGTGAGCATAAGATCATGGAGTTTGTGCGCTCTCAGCGCCGCTCTCCTTACCATGACCCCAACACCCGCCACGTTATCTATGGTCTCGATGCCGATTTGATCATGTTGGGTCTTGTTACACACGAGCCCCACTTCCGCGTCCTACGTGAGGATGTCTTTGCCAATGACGCCAAACCTAGGACATGCAGACGCTGCGGGCAGGTAGGTCATTACGCAGACCAATGTCGCGGAGAGATCAAGAAGAAGGAGGACGACCACGATGTCAAGCAGAACAAGGTCACCAAGAAACCGTTCATTTGGCTCCATGTTTCCATTCTGCGTGAGTACCTTGCAGCCGAACTCAAGGTCGACGGGCAAGGTTTTCCTTTCGACCTGGAGCGTACCCTGGATGACTGGGTTTTCATGTGCTTCTTCGTCGGAAACGATTTTCTGCCACATCTCCCAAGTCTTGAGATTAGAGAGGGAGGTATCGACACTTTGATCAACATCTGGCGCGAGAATTTGCCTATAATGGGTGGTTACGTCACGAAGGATGGTCATGTTGACATGAGCCGCGCTCAAGTCATTCTACAGGGTCTTGCGAAGTTGGAAGATGGCATCTTCAAGCGCCGCAAAGAGACTGAGGACAGAAGGGAAGCCGCCCAGAAGCGCAGGAAACTCCAGGAGGAGAGGAGGCATGGCGGAAGATTCGCGCAGGGAGGAGATGGCAATCAGCAGAACAACTCTCCCACCGCTCGGAAGGGTAGCAAGAAGGGCGAGACTGCTGAAAACTTTGCCAACCTTCCTATGTTCAGCCCTGGAGATCTTCAGTCGAAGGAAGCAAGGGCTCTGACTCACGAGAATTTTGTCAACAGAAAGGCCATATTCCAAGGCTCGGCCAATGTTGCAAACGCAAACAAGAGCGCAGCAGCTGCCCTGAAAGAGGGGCTGCTTGGCAAGAAGCCCGAGACTGTTTCTGTTGCTGCTGGTCAGGACGGCAGCGCGGAGGACGTTCCTGTTCCGGACGCTCCGGCCGAGGATGCTACCGCGACTCCACCCTCTGCTCTTGGTAAGAGAAAGGCAGAACTTCTGGAAGATGACTCTAGCACTCCTGGCCGTAACACGCCGGATGCAGGCCCACCTGCCGTGAAGTCTAACGAACCGCCGGAGGACACGGTAAAAATGTGGGAGGACGGCTACATGGACCGGTACTACGAGCAGAAATTCCACGTCGACCCCACGGATATAGAATTCCGCCACCAGGTTGCGCGGGACTATGCCGAGGGTCTCGCATGGGTGCTGCTGTACTATCTGCAGGGCTGCGCTTCCTGGACTTGGTACTATCCTCACCACTATGCTCCTTTCGCTCAAGATTTTGTCGATCTTGACAAGATGGAGCTCAAGTTTGAGAAGGGACAGCCTTTCCGCCCCTACGAACAGCTCATGGGTGTCTTGCCCGCTGCATCCAACCACGCCATTCCATCGGTATTCAGGCCGCTCATGGAAGAGGCGGACAGCGAGATCATCGACTTCTACCCCGAAGATTTCCGAGTTGATCTCAATGGCAAGAAGATGGCTTGGCAAGGTGTTGCCATCCTCCCGTTCATTGACGAGAAGAGGCTACTGGATGCCATGGCTACAAAGTACCCGCTACTCTCTCCGGACGAGGCCGCTCGCAATGAATTTGGCAAAGAAGTTCTTCTGTTCTCTACCCGCCACCCTCTCTACGAAGAGGTTGCTCAGCAATGGTATTCGAAGAAGCAGGGCGAACCTCAGCATAAGCTGGATCCTGAGGTCAGCGATGGGCTAGCGGGCACGGTCACAAAGAACGATGATTATCTGCCGCAAAGCTCCCTCATCTTCCCTCTCGAAACCAAGGGTATGCCAGACTTGGAGGAGGACCAGTCTATCAGGTAAGTCAATCATTCCCAGTTCCGCCGACGCGGGCCCAACTAACCGTCTCGACAGCGTCCACTACGAAATGCCCAAGTCCAAGAACGTCCACAAGTCCCAGCTCCTCCGCGGCGTGCAATTCCCCCCTCCCGCCCTCACCCAGGACGAGATCCACGGCGTCCGCAACCGCGCTCGCCACGGCGGCGGCGGCGGTG
>LAEG01000187.1:0-28544 GCA_001455585.1 Diplodia scrobiculata
TCCCCATACCCTATCTTTTGCACTGTCTGGCCCAGCAGTGGGGGCTCCTCCGTTTGTACATACAAAATTTGATCTGTACAAACGGAGGAGCACCCACTGCTGGGCCAGACAGTGCAAAGGATAGGGTATGGGGATGGATGATACCTCGTCGACATGTGTTGGTCAATGTTTTGAGTACAATTCTTCTGAGCTCAAGCAGTTATTGCATGCAGATACTTTGCGCACCGTCTCGCTAGGAGATTGATGCTGCTTATACCGCTGGAACGTGGAGGGATATTGGTATCCTCAGCCTGCGGAATTTTTTCCACATCGAAAGAAAAAAGTTAATCGCTGGCTCCATGCTCTCTTCCTTATCAATCCCTATACATCTCTTGTGAGTCTTACCTCCAGCTTGACATGACTTTAGCTCTGAACATCAAAGTTACAAATGCACCATCTTCAAAGTCACTATCGGGCGGCCTCACGATGTCCATGGTATTTTTGAGCAAGCTGGACCCAAGCAATGTTGGCATAGCCTTGGTGCAAGGATGGCGATATAAAATAAAAGATGAGAGGGAATAATAAGTATTAAAGTGAGTGGCCTCTCACTCGCTGCTGCATAGTTTCACAGCGCCGACTTCCACATTGAGAGAGAAATTTCCCTTAAAAAAGAATCTCAAAGCAACCCGGTACTTTTCTGCTACGAAGCATCGACAACCGACTCATACGACGGTGGCGAAGCCGCCCCGACAGCACCGAAGTCTACCTCCGACAACCCACACGCTCTATCACCGATATCAGCACAGTGACTCCACTCCGACACTACAATCTCATATCTCGCCCCATACACCTTCGGAATGAGCGGCCCCAAGCTCAACTGTTCCCCCGTCACGCCATCCACCCTTATCTCCTTCCCCGTAATCTCCAGCACCAGCGTATGCGACACCGCAATCGCGCGGCCGGCCTGCACGTCGACCGTCGAATCCCTCCTACTCTCCTGCACCGACCCCCCATAACCGTCGTCGTCATCGTGCTGCAGCAACGGCGGCGGCGGCTGCGGCTGCGGCGGCCGTTCGGTAAGATGCCGATACTGATACCGGCCACCATCACCACCATCACCACAACTACTATTCCACGCATAGTCCGGCGGCCGCTCTTCCGTATCATCATCACACCCCAACGCGTCAGAGTGGTTTTGTCGCAACGTGCACGCCGACCTCGCCTTCTCCGGAACGGTGATGTCGAACGCGATCTCGTCGAGCCGCAGCTCGGAGATGTGCGAGCCGTAGAGCGCGCCGATCTCGCTCGGCGTGTTGTGGTGCTCGCCAGAGGCGATGACGCGGACGTGCTCGTGATTGGGCTCGTGTTTTTCTGAAGAAGTGCTGCTGCTGCTGCTGCTGCCGCTGCCGCCGCCGACGGCGGTGGCGGCGACGTGGCGATGGTGATGGTGAGCGGGTAATGTGGAGGAGGAGGAGGAAGAGGAGGAGTGAGAGAGGATCTGGGTGCATTCCTCGACGCGCCACTGGACTTTGTGCACGCGTAGCCAGCGATCGGCGGTGTTGAGCAGCGTCAGGCGCGCGGTGCAGGTGTCCAGCGGCCGGAAGATTGCGGGGATGGAGAGCGAGGTTGGGACGTTGCAGTCGGGAAAGCGGCGGCGGCAGTCGAGCGTGGTGAGGCCGATGGGAAGGGCGAGGAGGCGGCGGATGTGGAGCGGTTTCGAGGTGGTGTTTGAGGTGGTGGAGATGGCGGTGCTGGTGGTGATGGTGGCGGAGATGTGGTAGGAGATGTCGGCGATGGGTGTGGAAGTTGTGGCGGGAAGATGGCCGGGTATGACGACGGTGAAGTGGAAGGCTTTGAGGCTCGAGGAGAGAGCGGTTGTCGGAGGATGTGAAAAGGACCAGCGATCGATTTCTGTGGCCTCCTCGGCGGTGAGATGGTTCCCGGTGCTCAAGCCGAAACACAAGAAGCTCGTGGGCGACGTCGGCTTATGTGTTTTGAACCTCGACGTTTGGACGAGAGCGAGGGTGATTGAGGAGATGGTGCTGTCTGGGGCAGACGAGAACTCGATTTCTCCTGGTACGTAGACATCTGAGGCTTCCGAAGGGCTATTGATTATAGGAGGAAGCGGGTGCGGCAGAACGATGCGGAAGACCATATCCAAATCGTTCACGCTCGGCGTGGCTCACAGGATCAGCCGGTGTTGAAAGCTGTCGTCCTTTGGTAGCTAGATGAAAAAGGAGTTCTGCGTTATTAACAGCTTAGTCCTCAGGCCTTGCGGTGAACATCCAGCGTGCAAACGCGCGCTCACCTACTTTGATTTGGCTTAGCGAGATATGCGCCATCCTCCACGGGGCTTGCAACGTCGCAGCCGCCGCTAAACCATAACAGGCAGCCAAGGCTCAAGGCACAACCGCGAATGGAAGTAGAGTTAGTGGCGATGGAGTGCTGAACACAGGCGATTGGTCACTTTCGAAGCAGCACTGGGAAGTTGACGTGACTGGCCATTACCAGCAGTACGGAAAATGAACGTGATTGGTGACATCCAAAGCAGCACGGGAAGTCAACTAGCGGCCGTGTTTGATAATCATACGCGTCTTACACGATGACACCGCTGAAGAAAACACGCATCGAAGACGAAGCGTTTGAACAAAATCAGACCGCGCATTGAAGCTGCAGGAGCTTCTCTCCTAACCCCTTCGGCACAGCGCGAATGGCGTTCGATTGATAAAAAGGAACGTGGAGAAAGTGTTGCTATGCTTACGTTATTTTTATTGGATCCGGTCCCTAGTGCGCGCCTTTTCGCGCACAGGTCTAACGTACCACCAGATCACAGAATATTTGAACACTCTGGACCCTGCCGAGGATACCACGTTATTCGTATGTATGGACGAATCCGTTTGCCTTCTGACTCGAAACGTACGTCCGGACATTGGATTCAACTAAATACATAAGTACCAACGTCTCTGTGAGACAACATGGGCGGCGACGTGGACATTCTCCGGCATCGCGAACAACATCAAACATGACCAGTCAGCAGCCCAAAGAGCAATTGATCTATTTGGGGCAAGGATTCTATCATGCTTCCGCGGAAAACGTGTACGGCTTTGTGGGTTGCATATCACACTCATCGTCGGGTCGCTACACGGTGATATTTCCACCTACCAATCCTCAAGGCGATAACTCACGAGGGACATTTACCAGGGAGCTGGTATCCCACCGCGGCCCACGCCTCTTCAGCCCTCTCTTGCAATTGTAGTTGATCATCCTTAGTCATGCGAGTACCTCGGCGGCGCTTGAGGGAATCGTCAGTCTCGACAAGAGGTGTCTGGTCGCCGCCATTGGGGGCGAAAGTGTAGCTCCTAAACTCCATGTTGGCCCATCCCGTGCCTTGTGTGTGTTGAGTCACCAAACGGTTCAGGTTATGTCATGGAGCTGAAACGATGGCGTACCGTCGTGCCTATCAAAGTCCGACCAATCCTGGGTCGAGCTGTGCAGGAGTCTGCCGTGCGCCACAACCACAACGTCGCCCTCCTTGTCCGCCAAATCTCTCAGAAAGACACGAGCGACTCTGCACCGCTCCGCGATCGCCTCATTTTCCGGCGCCCATGGGCCCTTTTTGCTGTTCCAGCCTTCCCGCACCAAGCTGAAACCTGTTGGCTGGCCTGCGAACTCGCGCTCAAGCTCCACCCTGTCACTTCCCATGTCGCACGGCAAGTCGCTGTTCTCTTGTATTTCCGGAAGTGCGATGACTTTGATGCCGCGGCTTGCAATCACAGAGCGGAATGCGTAGAGGGCGGTCCCTATTGTTCGTTTTAGGGGAAAAGCGACAATGGCAGTGACACCATCATGGTGGGGAAACGCTTCGTGGAGTTCCTCGCATTGTTGTATGCCATAGTCGGTGAGGATAGGGTCCGAAGGAGAAATGTCGCTGTAGGTCGTCAGGTTATGGTATGCCTGAGCATGGCGAACACAGTGAATGATCGGAGACATTTTGCGGGATGGAAGGGGAATCGGATTGATGGCGATGCGGATCTGGAGCGGTGAAAGGTGGTAAGTAATCCAAGTAAAAGGGAGACCGCGGCGCCCGACAGACAGATTTATCTGAGCCTTTTCGGCCCCGCTACGCCACAATTATTTGTAACGACCCCATTTATCAGCATCGCACTCATGGCTTATTCCGCATATTTGCACGCGTGGATGCACCTGCAGGCCATCCCAGCCGCCGCCTGCTTACCTGTGTTGATATTGACGAACGTCCGTCCTCAGTTTCTCTTAAACTTGTCGATGAAACTCTCTTTACTGGTCTCTGACGCACGCACGCTTGTCTCCCCCGCTCCGTGGTGATCTGTACATGTGACTTGGCTTCCAATCTCGGATTAGCGTGAGTCTGCTTTTCCTCCGTTCGGCCCCGGATCTGTGTCTTTAAATGGACACGTGGGGTAAAGCCTGGTTTGAAAATCGAACAGCCGTTGCGGAGAGACATCATCTCCCTCTAAGCGCAAGCCAAGCAATATACCGCTTCCCGTTCAAGATTGACACGATAGGATCTGAGAAGGTGTCGGTATATCAAAAATCAATAAGGTTTCAGAAGAGAAGCAAAGATTTGCATCTATAGCACTGAATCAACGCTGTTATACATGCCCCGTAAATGTAGAAGGTATAGAGGAGATCCACTATCAGTCCTCAAACCGGACAACCGAGCACTCAAAGGGCTGCGTGAAAGTCGTCGTTCTTTTACCTACTTTTACAGCGACACTTACCCCCAACTGCATCCATGCGGATCGCTACATTAAAAAAACAAAAGTCAGAATAACGCAAGTTACAATTGATCTTGCATCGTAGGTTCAAGGTTGAACAGTTGCATTTGGGACTGGTATTTCGCCATCCCTTAAGTATTGGTTTGGAGCCATGCTGGGCCGTGCTCGCCTTGTTACTTGAATAGGCAATTTCGAGCGGCAGGATCAAACACACTTAGAGTTTCTGATGAAAATGTCGCCTTCGAAAGTTCAGCTTTGCCATTTCTGTCCATGGAAACGGGCACCTTGCTCTTGGAAGATGCCAGTTGGAAATTCCGCCCAGTATGCCACAGAATATGATGCGGAATCCGGAGATAGCTCGGAATCGCATCAATTTGCTGGAGAATCTGCGGCGGGGCCATGGATGTGTGATCAGCCCGGGATCACTGGACAAAGTAAGCTTAACGGTTTATAGTAACTCAGCCTCGATTCCATCCTTTACGGAATGACCCAACCAATAACCCATTATTGGCACGTACCGGAGAAGGAATGTCGGCTTGTGTTCCACCCCGCTGCCCACCACCCCTAGTCGGTGCACTAGATCGCCGTGTGTGCCCACCAGACCTCCTTGGTGGGTAAATTACCGCTAATCGGTGCACCGAATGGGGGTGGTGGGCAACGGGGTGGAACAGCTTGTCTACCAAAGGGCGCGCGGGATCGGGAACCGCCACCTCGCTTAATCCATGAGTCATTAATCGATGTACAAGGCACTTAAAGCCCGGCGGTACAATGTCACAGGCGCGGCCCATTCTCGAAGATCAAAACCATGACCCCAAAATCCAAAGTCCAGCTAATTCCTTGGGATCCAGAGTCCCCCGATCATGTGCAAAGACTCGTCGAGCAGAGGTTGCAGTGTGGATGGCATTCCGTGAGGGTTGCCTCGAAATGGCGTGACGAGCAAAGGGCCGGGTTCAAATGTCTCTATTGGATCGTAAGTTGGTTATGTGCGCGGATGGCAATTGCCTTCTGCCGTTCGAACAATTTATCGAAGTGTTGAATGGTGGTCGTTTAACTAAAACCTGATTAGTGCTTCTCATCCGGCGATCCTGAATTGGAAGAGAAACTTCACCTCCATCGGACTGCTCACCCAAACGTCCGTAGCCAGATACTTGACTTGGATTTTAATATCGTTCTGACTTGTTGACAGGAAAAGAATGCCATACGGGATACCGCATCTTCATTCCGGGGCGTTCCCAGAAGTCCCTCCATGGCTGAAATCCATCCAATTGGCCACATTTCTATCGACGCAGGGGACCGGGAGGCAGAACCCTTGAATCTCGACCTGCCCGACAGCGGCGTCTACTGGATCAAGACCTTCTACATTTCCAAAGTGCTCCAGAACAACGGCGTCGGGAGGGCGGCCATGGACATGATCGAAACCATGGCGACCGAGGCGCCGCTTTGTGCGCGAGTGCTTGCGCTCGACACGATATTCAAGGTGGGTCTGTTTGGTAGGTGTAGCGCTGCCGAAGATTGTGTTACTGATTCCTGGCCAGATGAGCAACCACGAATGGTATGCGCGGAGAGGATACCGTGAGATCAAGGTTGTGCAGAATTTTTACCAAGAACCAGACCCTGAGGGCAAGATTCGGGATACCAAGACTGTTTTCATGAGGAGGGACATCAGCTGAGGTGGCGTGAAATGTAAATTTGAACACTTGTTCTAAGAAAGCATCTCTCGACGGCATCGTTTCAAGCGGCTCTGCAATCATCCTGTTTGTTGTGCATCACTTTCGGAGACTGGAACATGCGTCACTCATTGTTTTTTTCTGATCGTGTTTGATACCTTGAACAGGAGCCAGTGGAATATCGGATGCAAGGTCCAGCAAGATGGGTATTGCGTCGTACCTATGAAGCCATGTCAGCCATGCGGCGTACCCTTCTTTTGGCGAAAAAGGCATCCAGCCGCGAGGCTCTAGCTCAATGATTACGTGCAGTTGTGCGCTTCCAGGAATAAGGCCAAGTGCTGCTCATGATAACATGAGAATTCCTTCTGTGGATGTGACGCGAGAAGAGCTGGCCGTACGGGAACACCGCAGTGAGGGAAACGCAAGGTCTACACTTGTGGTTTGTGATCGGAAGCTTGAGTAACACCTCTTAAATTTGCTGTCTCGTCACAGGCGCAAGGCTGAGGAGCGGCATGAAGCCGCTTTCCCGAGTTGGAACGGATACGCGTCCGTCGCCGCGCAAGGAACTCCCGGCGACACGCCACTCACGGACGAGAGATTCCTGCATGCTCGCAACTCTGATGGAAAGTTCAACTCGCTGGACCAACCGCGCATGGGCAGCAGGTGCATGCGCCTTGGAAGAAACTTTCCCCGGAAGTTCACCGAGAAGCCCAGTGAGGAGGAACTATGGACGCCGAATCCCAGGCTCCTCAGCGAGCGCATCATGGCAAGGGAGCCTAGAGGCTTCAAACCTGCCACGTCTCTGAACCTCCTCGCGGCGGCGTGGATTCAGTTCCAGACCCATGACTGGTTCTTCCACGAGGCGGTACGTATGAGGTTCAATTTTGTTCTGTGTAGAGTGACGATTCTTTCGATGTCCCTCTTCCTCCGGGAGACGAATGGCAAAATGGAAAAATGAAGTTGCCGCAGTTGAAGCCTGATGACACACTCGACATCTCCGACGCCAAATGCCCGGGGTACAAGAATGTCGAGACCGCGTGGTGGGATGGGTCGCAGATCTACGGCCCAACAGAAGAAGTAACCAGGAAGTTGCGTGGCGACAGTGCGGACGGAAAGCTGAAGCTGGTCCCTATCGAAGGCGGCGCGGGATACGTCCTGCCGCGCGACAAGTACGGCGACGTCGAAACCGGCTTCTCGATAAAGGCATATCCCGACTGGACAGGGTGAGTCCCCAGTGTAGCCTTCGATCGATTCATTTCTGACCTTTATTGTAGGGACCAAATCTTCGACAAAGCCCGTTTGGTCAACTCCGCCTTGATGGCGAAGATCCACACAGTCGAGTGGACACCGGCGATTCTGGCGCACCCCGCTTTAAAAATATCCATGAACGCGAATTGGTGGGGTCTCGCCGGAGAGACTCTGAACAAGATTGTTGGTCGAATCTCAAAGACGAGTGAAGCCATCAGCGGCATTCCTGGGTCGACTGTCGACCATCACAGTGCGCCATACTCGTTGACAGAAGAATTCGTGTCCGTATACAGGATGCACGCTCTCATACCAGGTATATTTCAAACCCCACCTCCCTCGTGTATCTCTGCCAACACCAACTCGCAGACAACGTCGCCTTCTTCGACGCCAACAACGGCGAGCACCAAGAGAGCGTCCCAACCAAAGACTTGACCTTCACACGCGCCCGCCGGCCCTTCGAGGACGGCCTGTCCTTCACCGACGCCTTCTACTCCTTCGGCATCAACCACCCGGGCGCCATCACCCACAAAAACTACCCCGACTTCCTCCGCAACCTCTCCACCCCGGAAGGCCTGCACCGCGACATGGCCACCGTCGACATCCTGCGCGACCGCGAGCGCGGCGTGTCCCGCTACAGCCAGTTCCGCCGCCTCCTCCGCATGGCCGCGCCGGCGACCTTCGAGGGGCTGACGGGCGGCGACGCGGCCCTGGCGGGCGGGCTGGTGGGCTCGCAGTGCGAGCCGCTGCCGGAGGGCTTCGGGTTCAGCGAGACGGCGTTCCGCATCTTCATCCTTATGGCCAGCAGGCGCTTGAAGAGCGATCGTTTCATCGCCGGGCAGTGGAACGCGGAGACTTACACGGGGGAGGGCTTCTGCTGGGTACAGTATACGGATATGAAGGATGTTTTGGGGAAGAGCAAGAATGTGTTTGCTCCTTGGGAGAAGCTGGCGCGGTCGAAGGGCTACACTGGCGTCGAGACAAATGATCCGAGTGCGTAGATTAGTACCTGCAGGTAGGGAAGTGCTGGACTTTCGTTTGTTGCCATCCTCTTTCAACAAAATAAGGATATTTGAAGATTCGGACAGACGTACTTTTACGTTGCAATTCATCGACAAAGCAGATACAGGGCTAAAACGTAACCCAACAAGCACTATGGCTTGAGAGTGGAGGATAGTGCATATAAACTGGGCATTCACTTTACAGCTTCTTTGCCAGCGGTTCAAGATGAATGCAATTTTTGTGGCACCTTATAGGAACGCATACCAGAGCATTAAATGAGGAAAGTAGTTTCAAGCACCCAAACGGGTCAGACAATCGTAACATCGCTCCGGCACAGATGAAGCCATTTGTCGTCAAACAATAGAGCTACACCCACGCGCACGTATGTTGACTCTTCGCGTTCTTGCACGAGTAAACAGTAGTACTCATTCCGCTTTCCCATGCTGGTTTCATGTTAGTAATAGCGCCGCTGAGCTAGCTGGAAGACTGCATACCATACGTGTCCAACCAACACCCAAAAAATCGAGTTGAAGTCTGGCTCATCTCCCGTCTCGTGATCGAGCAAGATCCCTGCAACGGTGTCGTCGTCCTCGAAATCACTGTCGTCCTCATAACCGGTAAAATGGGGCACGAAGTTGGACGTGTCGCTCCTGGCGTCCTCCTGATCGCCATCGTCGTCCTCTGATAGCCTACTGCTGTCCTGATGGATGAATCGGAAACGGACGTCGCCGTCTCCGCGCAGAATGTTTTTGAAAAAACTCTCTTGTTTCCTCCGGAACTCATACCGTTTTTTCCTCAACTCGCCGACCAAAAGTTTCTCGTCCAAAGTGTGGAGGTCGGCTCTCAAATCCAGAAGCTCGTCCTCCGAGTCCTGGCGCCACGCCACACAAGTCGAGCGATGCGGCGTAAGTAACGGCGGCACCTTGTGGGCAAAGTGGACCTTTCCATCTCGGCTTGCCCAGCTCCAGCTCGGTGCTCCGGTTTCGGGCAGGAACGCGGAGCGGGAATTGTCATCCACCATCCATAGCAACTGGCAGTGTAGGTCGCCGTCGTAGAAGACGCCCTTGTAGAACGGGTTGGCGTTTCCCGCTCTGATCCGGTCGACGACGCCCGACACGGCGACCAGCTTGTCCGACGCAAACGTCAAACTGCAGCCCGTGTACGTCTCGACGACCTCCAGCCACTGCTCCAGGTAGTCGCTCAAGTCGGATGTCTTCCCGGCCTTGCGCGGCGACAGGGATCCCGGGAAGATGCGGCTCTTGTGGTAGCTTGTCCGGTCGAGCTGGAGGTTTTCGTGCTTGACGTCGGCCCAGCACTCCCAGTACAGCTGCGTGCCGGTGAAATGCAGGATTCGAGGCGATAGCAGCCGTTCCTGCAACACCCACGCGCGCCCGTTCAACGGCGAGAAATGCGCGTCCTGCACGAAGGAACGCTGCTGCCGGTCGTCCACGAAGAGAGACCAATGCTCCTCTTCAACACCATCGTGTGCGCTTTGGGGAAGCCGGACGGCCTTGGGTGCTGGCGTTCTCGGGCCGAGCAAGCGTCCGGAGCTGTTGGGCGCTGCGGACGCGGCGATGGTGAGGTACGAGTTCGTGTAGACGTCCGCCATCCGTGCCGCTTCGAATGCCCAGTCTTCCTTGTCGTCCTGGATAATGCACAGGGAGTCGATCCAGAGGTAGTCGATACCGACGGCCAGAGCGGTGTCGACTGCATCGCGAAACAGCGAAGGCAAATCCGTGTAAGGGAATCCTTCGATCCGTTGGCTGAGGTTTCCTGTCTCGGTCTTTACCGGCTGCTTGCCGCCCCAGCAGTGGCTCAGGGCGATGTACTGCGCCCGGGATCCTTGCGTGGGCCATAGTCGCACTGTCGCTTTGGCCTTCACATCTCTGAGATCGAGAACCCTTGTTGGTAGTCGTGGAATGGCATCTTCTGGACAAGGAGAGTTGCACCGGATGTGGCTCTGTTGGCAGCTCGCAACCCACTCCCGGACGAGTACTGAAAGCACAGCGAGATTCGGCTGTTCTGTGAGGGGTAGCCGGAGCGGGAGGGCGCCGCCCGAAAGCTGCGCATGTTTACCTGCCAGCGTGAGCAGAAGACCCTTGTTTGCAGTGGAAAATAAGGATTAAAAAGACATACTAGAGTCGGTGAACGCTTGTAATGACCCAAGTTCATGCCACCTCATCCACTCCTCTTCATCGGTGCCCTTGTCCACCTCGAAAGTCATACCGTTGTAACTTGACCGCGCGAGCCGTACCCGCACCGGGCGAGGCTCATCTTTGTCGATCCCGAGGTATAATAAGAAAGCCTCAAACCTGCCTCTGCGGTCGCTTTCAGACTCGTTGTCTTCAGGGTCCAGGTCGAGTCTGAACGCGGCGATCTCCTCGACGACCAGAGCGCAAAGCTCGCATTCTTCCGCCGATTGAAGAAGCGTCCACACGTTGGGAGTGTGTTGGTACCTTTCGGGACTGCACATTGCTTCGTATGTTATGTTCGCACAGTAGCGGCACAGTTTGCTCGGCTTTTCGTCGTGTGCCAGCAGATTGGCACTCCTGAGTTCTTCGATGACTTTGGCGTTGAACTCGACACTGCCGTCATGGTTGTCGAAGTCCTCGTCGTACTCTACTTCAGAAACCTCATCTTCGAGAGGATATATCGGGTCGTCATCTGGTGCAGTATCCTGGTCTGACTCAAATACTGAATTTTGGTATGGCGAGGAAGGTGGGTCAGGGGCCATCGGAAAGGCTGCGTCTGATGTCGATGACATTGTTGCTTCAAGGCTATGAAGAGGAATGGCATGCTCTGCGTGGGGGCTTGCTTTTAAAAAGAGTTATGTGGATCTCCTCGAATCCTTCAGGCTGACGAGTACGGGCAGGACAGGGTATGGCAAAAGGGTGGGGGCCGTTGGCGATAAGCAATACGTTGCCTTTTTGGCCCCGGTATCCTGAGCAACCAAAGGCAAGCTATTAATCTTCCAACTGATTCTACTATTAGAGGATTCCAATATGGCGTGTCTTTACCTTGTACACGAGACGTGCCTGGTCGGAGTTCACAGACTGGTCCGTACAAAGCCCTCGGCCTGAGCCGAAGTTGAGGAGCAACCCCGCACGAGAGGATACTAAACCAATTTTGGAAGGCTTTTTTTGTACCCTACCCAAGACCGATGTCATGCAGCATTCTGCTTACAGCTTCTGCGCGTACCACGAGAGGATCGCCGGGTAATTTTGGCGTAGAGATTTTCGACCGGCAAATCTATTAATCATTTCGTCTTGCCTCCTATAAAGCATATTTAGTCTCTTATCATCTTAAAAGACAACTACAGAGGCGGCTGACGATACCATGGACTTCTGGTGGGATTTATATCTGAGGTGTCTATAGTCGAGACTTTCTACACTACGTGAAATACTGCTTCAGGTGCAGTAATACTTAAAGGTAGATTTCACCGGGAGTGACCACTGTTATCTGATACCATACTTCAGGCCCTACCCACTTCCTGATATTCTTCGAGACAGCCTTGTCGTCGACCTTCCTAAAAGGCTCCGGCACGTATCTCGTCGCTTCACTGCGGTTCGACCCGGTGTGAGGCCAGTCCGAGCCCCATACAAGCTGCTGCGGGACCTCCTGCGCAAAGGCTCTAACAAGCTGCTCTAAATTATGATAGCCACCCTCGGTGAGCTTTGACGAGCGGTACAGCGCAGATACCTTCACAAAGACCTTCCCACGCTTTGCTAGGTCCAGAAGAGATGAGAAACCTGGCTGTGCGGTCACGTCGGTACTACCGTTCGCAAGCTTCGTGAGGCCTCCCATGCCGCCCTGGTGATCCGCAATGACCGGAATGGGCAGATCGCGGACGACGTCGTGGATATCTGGGGGAACTTGGTAAGCAAGGCACGCAGCAGTATCGCACCCGGGGGCGGGGTGCTCACAGTCCCAGCTGACCCCGGAGACGAGCAGCTGACACTTCCAGTTGTTGAAGCCTTTGACTCTTTCCACCGCTGCTGTGATGTTCCTGCGGAGCTCCTTTGCTGCCTCTTCAGAGTCCGCGCCCTGCGTGTTGATGCGGATACCCCTGACGCCGAGTGCATCCATCTCGTGTAGCTCTTGATCCGTCGCATCCTCGGGATCGATGACGGCAATGGCGCGAAGCAAGCGATCGTGCTGAGAATAAGAGTGGTTGTGAAGGAGATCCAAAATCAAGGAGTTGTCGGTTCCGTACGGTGACGGCTGGACAAGCACGATGTTTTGAGGCGAATCCGTCACGGTGAGGTTGTCGTTGAATGCTAGTAGCTCGTCGTATAATGCTGAGGCGGGCGTGTATTGTCGATCGGGCGAGTAGGGGTAGCTCGGGTCGAACACGTGCACATGCGTATCCCAAGACTCCGCCGAGAGATGCCAATTGACTTCATTGCTGGAATTCGAGAGACCTAAGCTGTACGAAGAGTCAGTGCTGTCTTGGGAGGTGTTGGGGTTATGGACCATTGGATGCCTGAATGTGAACCAGTTGTGGCCGGAACTCCACTAGAAAGAGCCAGAGAAGCGGCAGGCGCCATTTTTGCGTTTGGTGTACCGGAATCGATAATGCCACTACGGCTGGTTATGTACATATAATAGATATCGGACCGTCCGCACTTGGCGTTTCTCCACCTGTCGAGGCCAACCCCGCATGAAACTCGGAACTCATTCCGGACACAGTGGTTTAATCTGGATGCTCATAGTGCTTTATACATCAAGTAGCGATCGACTGAGTGGAGATAGCCCGATGCAGGCAGGATAGATCCAGGCAGTCTGAAGATGCTGGTACTGACGTTGAGGAGAGTGAGAGTTTACGTGTTGTACAACACATGTAATTAGCCAACAAGCAGTATGTGCGTTAGTATTTCGAGAACAGGGCCATTGAATATTTGATAAGGTCAGCTCGGCCGCCCTCCATTTCTTTATCATTAATGGTAACGGGTGAACCAATCAGAACCTCCGCACGCCGCAGTAACCCGGAGGTGGCATGGTCCTTATCTGGAATTCTCCAAGACATTCGCTATTTTCGTCTCTGTTAAATTATTATGTAAAGTTAAGTTGATATCATGTACCTAAGGAAAGAAATGAAAATGAAGTAAACATAAAGCTAAGAGCTTTCATTGGCATAGATGTGCCCCGCCGTGATACTCGCTTCTTTTGATCCAAAACCTTCTTCTTCGCTCGTTTCCCTTAGCAATGCACTGCTTTACTTCAGAATCATCCGTCACTGTGGAGCTGTTTAGCAGACTTTCCGTCTCCGGTCCCTTGAGTTGCGCAACGACTTGCCATGCATTATTAAGAAGTGAGAAGTTCGTCGCACAACCAAAATACAATGTAGTGATGAAAATTAGGCTCAAATGGAGCAGAATGTTTCCCACGACAATAAGGAACCCAGAAACATGCATCGGCTTCAAACATGGAACGTTGGAAACGGTCTTAACCTCTGCGACGCTGTCAAATGTTGGAAACCAATCGTAGTATGCCATGCGCAACACTGTGGTCGTGAGGGCTTGCCAGGCAAGCGCCGGGTTGCCCGTTTCCATCAGAGCGTCTCGAAAGATGGCGTTTAGAATTGGATTCAGTATCAACGTGGCGACACTGTCATGATAACCCGATGTGCTGGTCATGGCATTGTACGTTGTGCAGTTTTCGCATGGTGCATATATTTCGTAGTGGTCGACATCATCGGAGATTCTGGAGAATGGCCACCAAATCAAGCTATTGAGGAAGTCATAAGTCTCGTTCGTGGTGAATCCATCTTGTCGAAGGAGACTTGAAGCTTTCGGTGAAGCAGAGATGCTATCAAGATTAGGTATGTCTCCAGTCGTGTTGAAGAACCATTGGGTGTGGCCTTGATGGACTGCGTACAGATTAGCTTGTAGCTTATGTGACGGGGCAGCTACCTACTAACTGTCACGAAAAGAGACGTTGTACATCGGCGACCACTGTTGGGTGGCTTTTTGCAGATGTTCACGCACTCCATCAAAGTCAAGCTCAAAGATCCCTCTCTCTGCAGATTTCGGTAAGCCAGCGGCCAGCTGCAGTCTCAATGCTTTCGTATCAAATGTCTTTTCCTTGGGGTCCCAACCTATGGATGGCTCGGAGTGATTGGAGGGCCGTTGAGCAGAGATGGGGAACTCTTGTAAGTGTTTGATTCTGTTCATGAATGGCCCATTGTTGTACCTTGCATATGTCAGCGTGTCTAAGTTTCATGGTGCGTCGATTTGGGTTAATCACAATGAATCGTAGCATAGGGTTACACCCAGCTTGTTGCCTGCATATGGAAGACCTGGGGCTTCATTGGACTGAATAGCAAGCCAAACACCGTTCTCTTCTTCTGTGAAATTGTTGACGCGCAGTTGCCATGCTACATTCTCGATGTCATCACTGTCTCCTTCCGACCGTAATAGTAGAAAGCTGTGCCCCATCTCGACCGGCCACTGCTCGAGGCTGCCGTTATCTGGTGCTACCCACCCCGTTCTGGTTGCCGGAGCAGTGGATGACTGCCGCTCCCCTTTGACTAGGTGCTGCTTCATTGTGCTGTTTGAAGTCGGATCGAGGCTGTTGATCAAACCCCCGTCGGAGTTACTAAAGGAACATGTCTTGAACATTGCATCAGGTAGAACATCCAGGTCATCGATGACGCATTTGAAGAAGATTCCTGGCGTAGTATCGTTATTCCGAAGAACTCCTCTAAGCTCTTCGGTGAGTTGCGCTGGTCGGGCGTAGCCCGTGAAATATCCGCGGGTGATGGCGTCGTTGAGGACATTTCCCTCAATGAATTTCCGCTCAGTGATGATGGGTCTGACGCAGGCCACACGGGCATCAAACAAAGAAGCGGTGCCTTCAAACTTGTTGATCATGGAGCGTTGAAGCTCGGCTCCGATCGGAAGGAATGCGCGAATTGTGGGCCCGGTATCGACCAAAGCGTCAAGTTGGACCTCAGGAGCTTTGTTCCACTCGGCAAAGGCTGGAAAAGATTGCGGTGTGAATTCCCAGACGTTCTTCCCCCTCTCCACTGTCGATTCGAAGCGCTCGATGAAGTTGCGCATTCCCATCCCGATAGGCATATTTCCTGATTGGGGAGAGCCTTGCACGGTGCCGGAACGAACATCCCAGAGAAGCAGCGTCGAAGAGAACTGTGACAGCAAAGTACAGGTTGCAAGAACCACCATGATGATGAAAGCGTAGTTGCTTTTACCTCTGGCTACATTCCTCCAGAACACGGGCAGCGTGGAGAATGGCCCGGTGTTGACGTAGCGTGAAATTGATAGCGCGGGTGCTTCGCCCAAGGATGCGCCATCACCGGATTCAAGAGAAACGCCGGCAAGCATGGCTACTGCAGTGGTAGCCTGGATACCAATGGCAAGCCGGATAGCGAAAGTAGTCAACGTGACGGCCTGGCTGATCCAGCCATTCATCATGATGTAACGCCAGTGGCTATTACTCTCATTCCCAAACCAGAGGAACGATAGAGCCGAGAGGGAGCCAAAAGTGATGGCCAGAGCCGCGGCATTCGTGATTAACAAATAGCGTCCGAGACGCCTAATGAGTCGAAAGCCTCGTGCTCCATCTTTGATAGAATGGGTCAGTTCACCCACCAGAGGGATTCGCCGCGAGTTCTCGATGCCATTGAAGCCGACATCAAAGGCTGAAATACTGCTTCGGCGGGAAGGCTGAAAGCTTCGGTCATTTTCCGGTAGTCCGCGACTGGAGGCTGCACCCGATTGATTAGGTGAAATGTCAAGTAAAGGGTAAGCTGAGACCGAGAAATCTTCATTGTCGTATGGTCTGGAAGACATTATGGGATGGCGAGGAAGTTGACAACTGAAAGGCTCGACAAGGGAGGGACAGAGCCAGACGGATCTGAATTGCTGGGTCGGCTTGGATGTACATACCAGTAGTACAGAGCCTCAGCTCATGCATGTTTGATGCAAGAAACCGTCACGGGTACCACCACTTTGCTGATGCAGTGCATGTCATGGGTAGTCTGTGACACTTGAACAAGGAAAGCAAATACATATCGGTGGCGTATTCGGAAAAGGTTGCAGCTGACTGGCAAAATCCAGACGAGACCTACCGTATTCCCTACAAGTACAAGTAATCCACCAAGATAACAAGATAGTAGTTCCGAAAGCACGGGAATTCCGCGCGAAGCAGTGAAACCATGACCGCAGACTGGTGTTCCTCCCCATCTACAGAATCTTTGCACTACCACCACCGCCACCTACCACAGAACCAGTGATCCAACCCGCCCTCTCGCTCACCAAGAGCCCGACAAGATCCGCCGCATCCTCGGCCGTCCCCAACCTTGCCAGAGACGTGGTTCCAATCACGTGGTCCACAACAGCCTCCGACTGCTCGGGCGACATACCCTTACAGAACGCTTCGGTATCCGTAGCGCCCACCAGAAGGGCATTGACGGTAGTGCCAGCCATGGACGGATCCTTCCCGAAGATGTCGGCCCAAGTCCGCGTTAGCGACTCCATCGCCGCTTTAGTCGCAGCGAAAAAGCCAAACGAACTACACGATGACCGGCGTCAGTGACTTGCGCTAACAATGCCATCAACAGAGGACTCGCCTGTGCGGCAGGGGGCCTCTGGTCAGCTCCGCCGAGATGTTGACGATGCGCGAGTTGGGCCGGAAGACGCGTTCCTTGAACAGCAGATCCACGGACAGGACCAGCGTCTGGACGTTGCCGAGCAGGCTGCGCTGCACGTACTCGGCGTCGAGCTCGCCGATCGGCCGGAACTCGTCGTACGCGGCGTTGTTGACGAGAATGTCCAGCCGGCCCCCGAACTCGCGTTTGACGGCGTCGAGCAGGAGCTCGGGCGTGTCGGGCGAGAGGAGGTTGGCCGGCACGCCGACGATTCTCGGCGTCGGTCGCACGCCTGCCGCGCTGTACGCGTCGGCGACTGCGTTGTTGGCGTGCTCGAGGTGATGGAGGGATTTCGGCGAGGAGCATGTGCCGATGATCGAGGCGCCGCGGCTGGCCAGGTGGAGGGCGATTGCACGGCCGATTCCTCTGGAGGCGCCACTGTTGCCATGTGCACACTGAATCAGCTGCTGTTGTTGAGGCAAAGTGTTCCCGGACTGCCTACGTTACAATCGCATTTTTGCCGGCAAGGTCCTGGTGGTTGACTTGCAGATTGGCGACAGTGTCCGTCTTGGAAGCAGGCATGATTGGGCAACGGAGTCACGCGAGACGTGAGTTGAGTTTGTGGATGTTAATTAACTTTTTACTTGACTCGCCCTGCGAGACCTTTCTTTTAAACTTTTGCAAGGGGTGTTTGAAAGGAACATAGTGGTGATGCAATCAGACAGGAGCCAAGCCTCAGGCATGACCTCTCTCGGATCCCGAGTTTCCGACTGGCCCGAATGAACCAATCACAGCCCTTACTCACTTGGCCCATGGCTTCTCTCGGGCCCGAATGCTGCTGTTTCCGAATATTTCAAAGTACGACCATTTCAAAGCACATTCTTGCAGGTCTTGAGACTGCAGAGATGCGGTAAAGCCGAGATGGTGATCAATGGCCGTATACACAAGTTCACCTTGGGACGAAGCTGCTGTATTGAAACAGACATGCCAATTAAAATGGCTCCATGGTTCGCAAATGCTTCTGTTTGAATCGATTATTAGATGAGCGATGATTATGGCTCGGTAGAGAGGACCAGAAAGCATATGCCAATGCGTTCTGGAGGTCTCCAATAACCCCGCGACATGTGTCTGTTGTCTCCACTCAAAACAACAACATCAACATGCCGAAGGCATCCATACAGATAGTTTGCAACAAACTAAGCTCACATGCCTTGCAATATTCATGCCCATCACATCTTGAGCTCCCTGGAATAATAGATAAAAATGTCGCAGTCCAAATCTCTTGTCAAAAAAACATCACCGGCATCTCTGCAGGCGAGTCAGGCTTTGGTGCCACGTAAGTTGTCCAGTATGATTTTACGGCAGAATCTATACAAGCCCACTCTCGGATGCGCTACTGTCGCAATGTGTCTCAGTGGGCTAGATCTAGTCCAGAGACTATATGCTACCAAGGCTTTCGAGAAGTGAGACATCATGCCGGCCTTACGCACGCCCAATGACTCACCTCGGCGAAGTTCAAAGTTCCCCATCTTTGATTGAATAGCGTATACCGCTTCTCGTATCCTCGGCATTGTTGCTTCTTGCCAAGGTACGAGGATGTTATGCCTTTCACGCATGTTTCATGCTCCAGTCTCTCCTTTCAACAGTGGCTTCGCGCGGGCGATGACGTCGAGCTCGACGACGACTGCGGGGCATGAGGCGAGTCACGCACGCACGCCCGTGCAGCCAGGCCAGGCCGCCATCGCCGGCACGGGCTGGCTCGTCCCAGCGGCGGAAGCTTCTTGCGCCACGCCACGTGGCGGCCCTAACGCCGGGGGAAAGGGTCCACCAGTAGAGGATGAGGTAGGTCCATGGTCGTGGTGGCGAAGAGGGCGAGGGAGAGGCGGTCGACCTTGGGCGGGCGCACGGAACAACACCCGGGGAGAGGGGGGGGGCAGCGGCAGCAGGAAGTAGTAGGAATGGAAGATTTATGTTGGTGTTGCTGAGGAAGTGACTTCGCGCTTTGTAGGATGGATGGGGCCGGGGGCAGTGTGAAGTGAATACCGTTGGGAAAACCAACCCAATGCGCTAATCAGATGGTATTCAAGGAACCTCGAGTCCCACGCTGGCTTGAATTCGCTTATAAAAGTAGAACATTCTGGCGGGGGCTCCCTTAACAAAGTGTATCCCGCCGGGCCTGACACTGACATGCTCTATACTCGCATTTTCAGCATCCATCATCAAGCGATTGCTCCTGTCTCTTACAACCAGAATAGGATAAACAAAGCCACCCTCTTCATACCTACCCAACAGCAACAAACAAAACTATGACCCAGTTCGTTCCCAGCAAAACTGACCTCGTAAGCGGCGCGGGCAGCAGCGTCGAGTAGAGGATAAAGACTGTATCGCTGACAAGATGTAACAGGTGCGCGGGAATGTACCACAAGAAAACGGCATATCTGGGTCAATCAAGATCTCAATCACATCCAGGGTGTTCGATTTCATCATTAGCGTAAACATATACATGAACCCCACCCGCATCAAAAATTACAGAACGACCCTTTTTCTCCCCTACCCCAACGTCTCCTTTAATCGTTATCGGGCAAGCAGCTCAACAAACCCTGCAGCTTCTTCAACACAACCGCCTGGTTCTCCGCCGACGCCGTCGTCTTGTCAGTGGCATTGCCCACGCTCACGCTGACCCAGCACCCGTCCGTGTCGACGACCTCCCTCTCGCGCGGCAGCTCCGTGTCGCCGCCGCACAGGCTGACGTCCGGGGTCGACAGCAGCGGCACCTGGACGTTGATGCGGCTCAGGACGAACTTGAACTTGGCGGCGGCGTTGCACGTCGCGGCGTCGACCTTGCCGAAGTTGACGTTGAGGAAGGTGCCGGCGGGCAGGTACGGCGCGCCGGCGTCGACGATGGCGCTCGTCAGGTTCAGCGCGAGGTCGGCGTACACCTGGGCGAACAGCGGCGTCGGGTCGGCGTCCCACGCGGTGCGGTCGCCGCTGAGCCCCGAGAAGGCGAGCGCGGGGATGCCCTGCTCGACGGCGTACACGGCCGAGCCGACGGTGCCGGAAAAGGGCACCTGGATGTCGAGGTTCGAGCCGACGTTGGGCCCCGTGACGGCGAGCTCCGGCGCCTGGTTGGCGAAGAACTGCGGCGCGAAGTCGGAGATGCCCAGGCGGATGGCCGTGAGGGGGTACGAGTTGACCCAGTTGAGGCGGGGGTTGGTCGAGTTGGAACCCGAGGGCGTGTTGGTGTTGGCGGGGCAGCTGTTGTACTCGCACGCCTCGGTGCGGTTTTCTGGGTCTTTGTCGAGGGAGCCTGTGGGGAAGGGGTGTTAGTTGGGATTGTTCTCCCTTTTTCTTTTTCTTTTTTGGGAGAGACGTACCACGACCCGATTCGTTGGTGGCGGGGCAGGAGAGAACGACGTTGTGGCCGGCGGCGTTCAGGACGTCGTTCATCAGGCGCACGTTCTTTTCGGCCCAGCCGTCATCGTTGCCCTGAATGATGCGGATGCCATTGACGGCAAGAGGGAGAGCGACGGCGGCGGCGGCGAAACGCATGATAGCGGATGATTTAAACGAAGGTGGGATGTCCAAACAACGGGTTGGGATGGCGGGTGGATATATTTGTAGTCACCAGTTAAGGCACGGCAGCGTATAAGCGAGGAGAGGTGGAGCGATGGTTGCCTATACGGCACCACGTGCAATGCGTACCTGTCGGTCATGGCATAGGCGAGCCCTTGCGGCGACCGGGGAGCGGAGTCGCGCGCGTCTTCATTTCAAGCGGCATGCGTTATACTGCAAAGCGCAGGATCGGCCGTTAGACGAGATGGATGGGCGAAAGGAGGGTCGGGAACTAGAGGCCTTCGGGCAGGAGCCGAGAACACTGTCGGTTTCACGCTGTCGCAAGCCACACCTCCTGTTGTCATGGCGCCTGCCCCCGCTTCGCCTTGGCCGGCTTGGCCACAAGGCGCAGGGACAGCCTGCTTGGACAGCTCGAATAATAAGCAGACACCACCTGCCCACTTTCGCCACTTTCGGCCGGAACCCGACGGAGGTGGCAGCCCTCTTCTCCGCCCCCATTGGCCGGCACCGCCACGCCTTGTTATGAGCGCCAGCCCAGCGAAACGGAGCCGAAACCGCAGCCCGGCCATTCAAAGGCCTTCGGATGATGAAACTATAACAGCTAGCCAGAGAGGCAGCAAAATTGTGCAAATTGCTCGAATAAAGGAAGCGTTGGTAAAATGCCTCAGCGGCCAAGCGCGCCGGTAACGGACGGCCACCTCGCGTGCACTAGTCTTGCCGAAACACCATCTACTTTATCTGCAAGCCCATGACTTTGCTCCGGAGCAACCGTCGCTACATACTTCCCACTACTTGCCGCACGTGTGGAGGGCCTCAATTTCGGAGATCGGTATAGCCGACATGTGGAGCCGCATGCAGCTAGGAGCAGTAACCAACTAGCTGCTCGTGGTGGACTCGCGGGATGCCCTGCAGGTGGTCGGCTTCCTTTAATAGGATCTCGCCAGCAGCGAAGAGGAACATCGGCGCTCTGTTGACGATCATCAGCGCTCGAAACACGGGCTTTTGCAGATGCCCCACGCTGAATCGTGCGCGCCTTTCTTCCTCGGTACGAAATCGCACTAAGTAACAGACCACAAGCGTGTAGGTGGCATTATTGCTCAACACTCAACAATCATGTGTTCTTGCTGCATACAAGAACAATCAAGCATCGCGCCTGGTAGCGCGCCAAGAAGCTGATTGGCCCAGCAATGTAGGAGTGTTTTCCCTTCCCAAAATGAAGTAGTGCGAACCCTCGTGGGAAATAAGCTCGCTCACCCGGACAACCTTGTGTCATGTTGCATGCAAGGGTTGAAACAGCCTTTCTAAATCAACGACAGCTCTTTCCCGCTCTCTACGAGTGAATCACGTGTCAAAATTCTACAATGACAGCAGAACACGGTCACCTGCTCTCATACCGGAATGGGATCCGCTGCGAGTCTGATCCGGTGGTCACCTTGTTGTGATCGAACAACACACTTTTTGTTCTTCTTTCAACACACTACATCTGCTGAACAAGCCAGCTACTTCCTCAAGTACAAAATGCCCGAAGCTCCCCTACACCGACCTACAAGCAGACTCCCTATTTGATACACGCGCACGTCGACCAACTCTCTCACCAAACCGCGACTTACACTACGGAAAGGATGGCATCCTGGAAATGCTGCCGTTGTGGCTACACAAACACTCCTGACTCGTGGACATGTTGGTGCTGTTACCACAGCCCACACCCGCGGGGCTGTGGGTGCATCTGGTACGATTCGCAGAGGCCAGATCTGCCGCCGGATCAAGCACGCGATTTACGTTCCTGATGATGATTATGCGCCCGATCGACGCAGACCTACCGTCGAAGGCGCATCTACACCACTCTATCCGACAACACAGCTTGACGCATCCACTTGATCACGGAACAAGGCTGCTATCTCCGCATCAGTATAAATATCTGTCCAGGCACCTTGGTGGATATATCGCCTTCACCACCGTACCGATCTAAAGAACCAACTACTTATCTCACACATCAACACGAAGCACATACCATACAAACATTTCCAAACTCACTCAGTAGCTCAACCTCGAAAACCTCTTCATACACAAGCAACATGGAGTTGTGGCTCTGTTGTATGTGTGCCTGCTCAAATGATGCGAGCAAGCTGTACTGTTTCAGATGCTGGCACACCAGGTGCCTTAGGTGCTTTTGGTATAACCCCTACGATTAGAAGGCGGAGGTTCTTTTTTTTTCTTCTCAGGAGTGAAACGACAGTGGTTGGACATGAGCAATAGCTCTAGTAGCTGTCATCACGAATAAATCTCCCTCTCTCACCTCTATCCCAGCTTCCAATTACCCATGCGTGCTACTATTCTCACAATCGCAACAAAAATCGAAAGTGTTGAATATAATGTGCACGAGAGTAGGAGGTCCTGGCACATAACCATATCATCATGGCACTTCCGATCCAGTAAACGATCAACACGCAGAACAGTGACTCTTTCGGGATGGAGACCGAACACTAATCACGTTGGTTCAAAGAAGAAGACTCTCAAGTAACACAATCATCGAATTGGAAAAAGGACTGATTACTCGCAGGTTATCTTGCTTTACACAAACGATTCGCCAAGTTCGAGTCATCAACAATAATCCACAACCTCTTCCCACTCAACCACTCCTCACTCCTCCTCACCCCCGTCGTAAATTCGTACCTCAACCATCTCCGACTCATTTCTTCCCCCCATTTACAAGCTCTTCGACGCCCAGCCAATCTGGTTGGTGCCGCCGTTGAAGACGACAAACGCGGCCTTGAGCGCGATGTCGCCGAAGATGGTGAAGCCGATGTCGCTGTTGGACTGGATGCCGCCGTAGCAGCTGGAGTCGCTGACGGGGGAGTAGTTGATGTAGGAGCCGGGGACGACGATGCGGGAGGAGCCGACGCCGAAGGTGAAGCTGGGCAGGGTGGCGGAGCAGGGGAAGACGTAGCCGGCCTGGTCGCTGTTGTACGACGAGCCATCGACCTGCGCGTAGTAGGCGTCGACGACGCTGTCGGGCAGCAGCAGCAGCGTGGTGCCAGTGTCGGCGATGCCGTTGATCGACGTCGACTTGAACGACCCGGAGCCGACGGCGTAGCCCGACGACGTCCACTGCCAGAACCCGTTGGTCGTCGAGACGGACTCGTACGTGATGGAGCCCGTGTACGACGACGAATCGATGTAGCCGAACTTGTACGTGCCGGCTGTTTGTCACGTTAGCGGGGTGGACGGTGTGGAAGGGAGGGGGAAAGGAAGGTGTGCTTACCCTTGTTGTGCTTCAAGTCGGCGGTGAAGAGCGGGGAGTTCAGCGAGCTCTTGGCGTTGTCGAAGAAGGTCTTCTGCGGGGTGGGCGAGACGGTGTTGAGGCTGCTGAAGGCGAGGCCGAGCAGGCCGTCGGTGTCCGTGTCGGAGGTGAACTCGGACGACACGACCTTGGCGGCCTCGACGGCCTGGCTGGAGACGGTCAGGCCGCCGACGGTGACCTTGTCCTTGTAGACGTCGCCGCTCGACGAGCTGCCGTCGCCGTACGAGATCTTCCACGTGGCGCCCGAGAGCTTGCTCGACGTGCTGCTCTTGCTCGGGTTGTACTTGGTCTGGCCGTCAACCTCGTTGCTGGGCGTCTCGCTGCTGAAGACCCACAGGTCCGACGAGCCCGTGTCGAAGTCGAGGTTGAGGACCTGCGCCGGCGTGCCGATGGAGACGGGCGTGAGGTACTCGGAGTCGTACTCGGTGGGGGTGGTGGTGGCGCTGCCGGTGGAGCGCTTGAAGGTGTTGGTGTCGGAGTTGTTGTTGAGGGCCATCTCCAGGTCCTGGCTGATGGGAATGCCATACTTGATGTACGCCTTGGCGAGGGCGCGGGCACCGTGCTTGATGTGCTTGGTGTTGCGGACCTGGACGATCGAGGCCGTGCCGGTGCCGTCAGAGTCGACGGGGACACCGACGTGCAGCGGCGGGATGGCAGAGGCGGTGCTGGCCGACGCGAGGAGCGCGGCAAGCGCGACTTGGGAGATGGTAGGCATCTTGAACAGTGGTGGTTATGGGCAAAGAGGTAATGGATGTGAAGCGGTGGTGAATGCTGCTGGAGGAAAAAGTCAGTTGGTGGTGTCGGACATGCATTTTTTATATGTGATCTGGGCGCCCCACAGGTACCATCTTAGCAATGCTTGATGAACCGGAGTTGCAAGCTTAAGCAAACGCTTAAACTAAGCGATGTCCGAAAGGGGAAGGTAAGAGGGTAGCCACTGACAGCATCTGCAGCCTCGATGGCATCACTAACCAATGTTAACCATCCTAGCGAAGGGGGAGGCGACCACCTTCCCGGAGCATCACCATGGCCGATTGTTTGACTTGGAGATCACCAGATAACGGCCGTCGGCTGCGGAGTTCTCGTATCCATCGTCCAAGCGTCCATGTTCTGGCGCTGAATGTGATGGACAAAGGCTTTTCGCTCATGGTCATGCCGTTGCCTCAACAATGGAGGGCGTCGGGTCAGGCAGGATCCAGCATGAAACAGAGCTACAATGTCTTGGTTGTGAGCAAAAGAAGTGTCCATGACACGCGTCATCCTTCGCGTGGGAGCTTCGGTGGGCGCCGCTTTTCTGGCGAGAACATGACGGACCGGGACTGCCAGTGCCTGCCTAATGCAGATAAGCTTAATATACCGGGGACGACGCAGCCAATGTGCTCGCTGTTTCTGCGGCGTTAGGCGATCAAGCGCCCGCCGAAATACGACCAAGGTCGTATTGCGGCTGTCAATGCGGAAGCAGGGCCACAGCCAGCCGGTGTTGGCAGGGTCCGGGAAGGTAGTTTGGGTCCCGTCCGTCGGCCCGTTTCGTGCGTGCGTGAGACTGGCCGGCGCTCCAAAATCAACTTCAAGTTCTGCAGTCGGACCCACGTCAGCCCTATGTCGATGCTGCCCATGTTTTCCGGAGATTTCATGCACGGCGATCAAGCTGGGCAAAAGCTTGACAGTGCCGCGGGAGATTCTACAATCTCAGCAAAGCCTTGGGGGGCAGAGGCAGGACACCTGCCGACTTGATGCGATAAGGCGGTGATTCGGGGTGGTCCGCAATCTTGGCGATAGCGGGGCGCGCTAGTCCGTTTGCGGCAGGTGGAAGATCCCATGGCGACGGCCTAGGTATTTGATCCGGCCACGGCGCTTAGAGCACACCACTATAACCTCCAATAACATCGCGCTACCAATCGACCGGTTACACTAACTTCTTACTCCGTCTCCGCAAGAAGCAAGCGGCTTTTGCTCATATACGGTGGAGATATGGATTAGGCCATCTCCATCCCTTTGCTACCATCCTTCTGACCGATGTTTCGGCCTTTCTCGAAGGCATCGTTACACCTCGGTGGCGGCGGCCTTCATCACGCCTCAGACTACTATGAGACATTCTTGGCTCTTTGCGTCATCCACCACGCCCGGCCTCTAATCAAGTCGTCATTGGGAAAACGGCTTGGCCCCATGACTCCACGCGCGCATTACCATGGTTGCCCACGACGCCATCTACGCGTCGAAAGTGATGTTTTCATACGTTGACGTCACGGGTTTGAATGTTCATCAAGACCCTAGGTTCAAGAAGCACCCGGCCACTTGGTCGGACAAAGAAGCGTTCCTGACTCGTCCCACGGCGTCGGGAACCTTTGCCGTGTCATTCCCATTGGCGACATGTCGTTGCTCCAAGTCCAAACCGCGTTGGTGGCAACTCTGCCAAAAGGCTTTAGAATCATCATCCGTCAGCTTTATTCTGCGCGTCAGCATAAGAGAATTTACCATGGTTCAAAGCAACAAATCTAAGTCAGATGCGACCCCGCCTATACGCGACGCCATGAAATCCAAATCTTTGTTTTTTGGAATACGTGTACCATTGACAAGATCCGAGTGACCCTTTCTCGGCGAGAGGCCACGAGGCTTGGCTACTACTTAAGGGATCTGGATGTTCAGCTACTCCATCCTGCGTGGAGCCGTTTTTGGGTTAGTCCATGACAGGGCGTGCCATCTTATTGCCGACTCGTCATGTCCGTAGCCGCAACGCGTATTAATCCACCATCACGTGAAGTGCGATTATTATCGATCGTAGGTAGAAAAGCCTCGGGGCTGAGAGGGATTGCCGCGATTGGAACATTTAAAGTTACGATGATGCCCCGAAATGACTCGCATCACGCTGTACGCAGTTTGTGAACTTAGCTCTTGAGTTACTACTGTAGCGATCAACCATTTGAGCTTTGCTCGAAGGAAAAGCTGTCTCCATCCTGTACGCCGTCTCAGCGTGAGAGTGCCAGCGTTCACAAAGCTCTCTGGCGGTCTCAACACCTCCTTTCCATGGTGGAGCCTGTCACGGACGATGACAGAATGTCTTGAAAATTCCGTCCGCAGTTTCAACTTTACCAAATGTTCTCGCGACCGACAGGTCAACGTTAGCTGTTAGGGAGTATCAATTTTGCCAGGACCCCCACGGACTACCTCGTATATCGATGTAAGAGGAGCGTTTTGTTTAGTTCGTGCTTCCCGAAAGCCTAGGCTTAATGAATCGAAAATCTCCGTGATGCCAAATATAGACCACACGAACGGCACAGGATCACCGGTATGCTAAATAAGGGCCATACGAGAGGAATGGTCGTCTTACCGACCCTCAACAAAACAAATCCTGCACAGTCGGTGAGAAAATGGCTCCACTGTTCCACAATGGCAGGTTCCAATTTCGTACATTGCGACGCATATTCATCCAAGTTGCAGCATTTTCTACTACGACCTTTGGTAAACACTTCGATATATATTTCGGCTGGCGTAGCTACTTATTGTAGGCGAGGTGTTTACTGGATGCTTGGCAGCACCGAATTTCCAAAATGGACATCAAGAGGTTCATTATTAATAGGAACTACTTCTAAATTTGCCCGAATGTGTTGGTCGAGGGCCATTAGTTCATTTGTTGGCCCACGATTTTGGACAATCTTTGCGCATGGTTGGTGAAGAATACCTGGATAGCTTCTCCACGGGCCAAGAATCCGCCGCTTTCTTCCATCGGGACATGGACTTCCGTTTCGACAAAAATCATGTGCTCTGCTTTAATTCCCTAGGTCAGATAGACTCAACGTCAAGTACACCTTTGAAACTATCGAGGAGGCATATCTTCGGACCCGAGTGACGAGCACCACGAATCAAGGAATGGAGTATGTCAAAATAAACTCCCCCATCTTCGCACGTCAAGCTCGATCGCTGTCAAGATGCGTTCCCCAGAACAGTTAAACCCGAAACTCGAGTATGGAATGTCGCTCCAGCTCGAAATGTGCTGAACGAGCTCTATGGCTGTGATGAAGAGCCAGGTTATCCAGAAGGGGGCCTCGCGCATCTTACTTACCCCGCAGCCGCGGCGCATCTCGGATCTCGGATCTCAGTCTTGCCAAACCGTTGGACCGCCGATGATCTACAAAGTGGCGCTCGCAACGGGCTTTGTAGCCTTAGCCTTTTCTCGCCTACTACGCGGCTCGTTGACCGTTTTCCCCGCAAAGCATAACCTGCGAGCCGTCCGGCAACACACCCCGGCACCGGCAGTTGCTCCCCCACCATTGGCCCAATCGAACCGCCTATCGACTATATAAACACTCAAAGCTCTATAACCCGTACCTCAAGTCCCCAAAAGCATTGGAGTATGTACTGCCCGAACCAATAATCCCCACCCCATATATACCCACCATGCACCTCCTCCTCCC
>LAEG01001870.1:0-21857 GCA_001455585.1 Diplodia scrobiculata
CGCCCTTACCGTATCGCCACATTAGCTTCAGCGTTCGGCATGTCCTTGATTTAAAACACCCTCGTCGAGCTGCCGAACGTTTAAAATTTGTCGCTTACATTAACGTTCTGTGGGTTTAACCCGTACGGTGTAGCGTTTTGGCAGACAACAACTAACGCGAGGATAAGTAGCACTATCGTTCCTAAGAGGGAAGTATAGGCGCAATTAATGCAAGCTCACGGCAGGACGATGAAGAGATCGGGTGCGCTGCTATCGCCAACTCTACTAACCTCCGTCGGCATGTCACTTCCCTCGTTCGTCCCTCTGTTTTCCGTTCGTTAATACAACCTTTTTTTTTCACTGCTTCCACTTCTGCCGCTAGCGTCGCCGCTAGATTCCGACTGCGATCGTGATGCCTCTGTTGCGCCACGGCTATCCGTTATCGTAAAGCCGCCTTCCCCGGTGCGTCAAGCCGTCCTTGTCCCAAGTGACACCGGTCCGGCAGAAACATACAAACCATGGCACGCCACTGTCCAGGGCGACATGGCTCAAAAAACAAAAAAGGGTGCCTTCCCCGCCGTCGAGCGCGCGTAACCATCCCTCTCCCCTCCCCCGGGCCCACGCGCGGATACTTAGTGCGTTGCGGATCGGCGACCGATCTGATGGGAGCATAGGCGAAGACAGTAAGGAGCGACGGTTTGCAGGGCTCTGTGAGTGAGGTTTGGCAGTGGTGCTGATGGAGGATGATGTTGTCGGAGCGGATTATGCGGCGCCCTCGCTTCCCTCTCGCCACCACTTAGGCGACGTTGTGGGCGTTGGTGTGGGAGACAAGCCGCCCGTGGGGTCTCGATAGGCACGTCACACGCGATATCCGATGGTAACGTAGATCAGCGGTAACGAAAAACCCTCAAAGAATCAAACTAGTCATGGTGAAAGTACAGGCCGACTGAGAGCGGGAGGAAACACAAGGCTCGAATTCCATTAACGCTTCAGTCCTAATCATAGAAGTCATAGGAAGAACTCCTTTCCTCCTCGTACTCCTCGCCATACTCCCAGTATGGCTCCTCGTAACATCCTCCAAGGTTACTGCGATTACGAGTCTGGAACGTGCTTGAGGGTCCGGTCTGCTTAAGTGTGCGCATACACTCGCCACAGGCTCTTTCTGTACACATTGGACACTCGAAAGCAAATTTGTGGTAAACACGAGTGCAATGGCGGCAGTGATGTCGGCCCGTAATCTTCAGCCAGAACGATTTGTGCGTGCAAAGTGACGCATCTCGGTTTCCGTTTGGCTGGTATTTGGTCCACTTGGGCTTTTTCCTCTTTCCAGCTTGCCGCACAGCTGCTCTATCCCTCTCCTCTCTTTCTCGTGCTTCTTTCTCCTTGGCCCTTTTTTCTTCCTGTTCCCTGTGCCGCTTCGAGATTTCTTCATAGAATCTGCGCCTTTCTGTTTCTTGCGCAGCTGCTCTGTCCCTCTCCTCTCTTTCTCGTGCTTCTCGCTCTTTGGCTCTCGATTCTTCTTGTTCCTTGTGCCGCTTTAAGGTTTCCTCATACACTTTACGCTTCTCTGATTCCTCTTTCTCTTTTGTTTCTCTCTCTTTTCTCCTTCGTCGAGCCTCTTCGGACATCAAGCGCGCATTCTCTGCAGCTTCCTTTTCCCTCTTCTGACTCGCCATTTTTTCGACTAATCCCGTTGCCTCTTCAAGCCTTGACTCTTTGATCCTTCTTGCAGCAAGTCTCTGGAGTTTTTCGATTTCCATCACTAGTACCTCCTCATCCGTGACCACAGGGCGCACTCTCCAGGCCCACCAGGAACTGGCAGCTTGAAGCTTTTCCTCCTGCTCGCGGTCAAGCTTGTCAAGCGTCTCGAGTTCTGACCTCAGCTTGTCGATCTTCCTGCTGGTATCGGCCATCTTCCGATTCATCGTCTCCATCCAGCTCAACCAGACGCGTCGTTTCTCAGCGCTTGCCTCTCCCTCACCCTCATTCTTCCTGCCATCGCCGTCCGGCTCTGGTTTTGTGTTTCGACCAGGTGTCTGCTCTCCGCGGGTATTCGCTGCCGACTGGCTGTTTCTGCGGCTGGCATCGTATTCACGTCGTTTCGATGCATCTGAGAGGGTTTCCCATGCTGCTGCTACCTACATGGCGAGGTGCACAAGTCAGCATCTTCCATACGGGAAAAGAAAGAGATTGGCTGGCCTGTTGGAACTTCGCAGTGGCACTTCGCTGGCCTTGATTTCTATCTGGGTGATGGAGAAGTGCTTGAAGGTGGTATGCACGCTTAATCTCTGCTGATGAGGCTGATGGGGAAAGCCCCAAGGTCGCGTAATGATCTGCTACACAGTTGTAAGTCATCACTGTTTCGCAGCAGCGGTCCAGCGTTCATTAGACTCTTTGATGATGACTAGTTGAATATGCGAAGTAATGAACCAGTTAGACTTTTACTGTAAGCGGGACTGCTAGAATATTTTAAATACCAAAGCTACGTATACCAGAGCTTTAAAGGGTGGCATGATGGCACGATGCAGTTCGACCGGGTGGAATGCGCATGACGTCTCGTTGAGATTCTTGCAGGTCAACGAGATAAGGTATCGCGCTATTATAATCAAGTGTAATGCAGTATGCGTAAGGGAGGCATAATTACTACGGTTACTGCTACTTTCTTGTATGGCTTAGAAAAGTGTTGAGGCCACGGCTTACACTTTTGTGATGCTGTAACACAGCCTACCTTAACAGTGCTCGGTTGGATCATAATATCATGTTACCGACATCTGTGAATGCTACACCGCCTTCAATGCGTCCAGTTTCTCGCAAGATCGAATAGAATATAGACACGTCACACTCTAAAGATAAGCCCGGGATAGAATGATAAGCTTATCTCGGCTAGTAAGACTGCTGTGGCGCATCGAAAACCTATTCTCATATTGGCTAAAATAAGATTTAATAGCGCGGAAAGTTAAAGTCTTTAAAGCTTCCACTAAACTTCTGGTTTATCCTTCCATAATCTTATCATCACGCAAAAAGCCTTCTCTGTCATGTCTTTCAAGACAGATCCTGCGCCATCCAAGTCCTCAGACAATGCTAGCCACAAGAAAGACCTCAATTCTCTATCCGACTCGATCGAGCTTGCTCGAAAATTCACCACCATCGTCAAGGCACTGGCGTCAGATTCAGAGTATCGCCATGTAGCCGAGCTTATTGACCAGATCCCTCGTTTCGAACAGTTAGTGCGGTCGAAAGATGGGGAGATCGAAAGCCTCAAGAAGAGAAACCTGGAGCTTGTGGAAGGCAGCGACAAGGTAAGTAGACAGTTGATCAGGACTTATGAGAGAGAGTACGACGAATTCAAGGATGAGAAGTCAGCTCTGCGTGGCAGGATAGTCGACTTGGAGAATTTGAGTAAAAGTCAGGGGGAGGATGTGAAGCGACTCCTGGCAAGTGAGGGCGAGCTGAAGGAGAAAGGTCGGCAGGTTAAGGGCATGTGGATGACAGAAAAGGAAAATCTGTCCCAAGCGAACAAGAACATTGAGAGCTTGGAAGGGGAGGTCCGGAAAGCTTCACTGGAGAACTCGCGGTTGAACAACACGCTTAGCCACACTCAGGCTGAGCTTTCTGGAGCGAAGAAATCTCTCCAGAAAGCCGAGGACAGAGTCTTGGTGCTCGAGCGAGAACTTCATTCCAGAAGCGAAAGCTTAAAAGAGATTGAAGGGCTAGGAGCTACTCTGAGAGAAGAGTGCTGGGAGGAACCGTAAGTTATCTTCAGCACCTGTGGAAGACCTTGAGTTAAATATACAGTAGTGTGGCAAGCATCGAAGAGGTGTGGAGATCACTTCACCGTTTGGTCGAGTCTTACTTCGGCAAGGACCTTCAGGAACATGCTTTGCAAGTATGTCGTTTTGGGTTTATTGGATGGACTTTAGCTGACTTGTGTAATCAAGGCATCAGATACTTGGGCCATGCTTCGAGCGCCAGTCGGCTTCCAGCATCGGATCCCTCTTCCGGCGTCAAATTCTTCTGCAGCCAAATCTACGCGTACTGCGGTGATCCTCGCAATCCTGGCTCGGCTGATCGACAAACACATCTTTCACCCGACATATCTCCTCGAGAATGAGAGTGGAATACGCGACATACTTCTTCGTCAGGCCGCGCTACACAAGTCTAGGGAATCGTTCACTCGTGCAATTCTACTGAACATGTTCCCCGAAGAACAAGAGACCAGAGCTGAGAGGATGGTGGCCGTGGTCCTTCAGCAGATATGGCCGTACGTCCGTAATCTGCTCCCGCCAGAGGAGATGAACAAGTGTCAGGAGGAACTCCGAACACTAATTCGCGTCGGTCGAGATGTGTGGGTATCGATCCAACGGCTTAAAGAACGGCTCGAGCCGAGCTTTGAGCTTATCCAGTTCGAAAACTTCGAGTGGGAGACGATACAGCTGAAAGGTATCAGTAATGAGCGGCAGAGCGGCAACCGCGCCTCAAAGGCTGGGCGAAAAGACGACGAGGCTGTGCTCCTTGTTTTTCCCCGTATCTGTCTCGTGGAGGATGAAGATCCCTATCCTTTGTCCCGTGGCACCGTCATCACCGAGAGCCAGGTGGAGAAGGCTACTCAAGAGGTCCAAAAGGCTGCTTCGACGCCTCCGGTCCGCAAGCTTCTCCCACCACGAACTCGCCGACACAATTCCGAAGGTCCCTCCCAAAAAGCGACGACCCCAACGGGGACGAAAGGAGCGAATGATTTTTTAGCGCCAAGAGTCTGATCAGGAGGAAGATCAGACGAATTTGGAGAGGAAATGTCTAAGATTGTGAAGCTGGAACCCCATCATTAATTACCGCATAGTCATTTTGAAAACGTACACTTGTTTCTCCAGTTCACTCGTTTCACTGCTGCGTCAATTTCGTCAGCAAAGGTACTTAATCAACTACACTGTCTATCATGAGCCAGCTCTGCGTTTTCCAAGATTTGTTTCGCGACACTTGCATTCCACTTCTCGCGGATGTAAGGCGTCTCCAGCCGGTAATCTCCAATGCGAAGCGGCATGCGTCCCTTGCCTCCGCGTTTCGAGAGGCAGAGTTCTCGCTACACTGATAGGCTCGATGGCCGATGCACTGCCTCCTGCATGAACGACCCAGTGTCAGTCTCTCCAAAGCGACGGTTTTGCCACAGGCGGGGTTAGAAAACCAGAACTGGTCGTATGCCCCGCTCGCATTCGGCTCCGCCGCTGGATAAAAATCGCTCGCATCCTTGTTAAAATAATCGATCTTCTTCGCATTCAGTTCAATGCACGATTGTGTTCTTGAAGGATATCTTCAGATTTCCAAGCTAAGCTGCCCAAAGGAGGGATATAAGGTGAGTACATACAAACAATAGACCATCCAAAGCTCCACTACATGATCTGACGTGCTCTGCAAGCCATAATGCGACTCCCGAAAGACAGCATACTTTGTGGAGCTTTCATGCTCCGGAGCGCCGTGAACGCGGGTCCATGTGCGTACGGCACTTGTCAAGCGGGATGCTCGGCCATCGTGATGGCTTGCTATTCAGCGGCGGGGTTCACGTGGGGAGCAACGTTGGGAGCGACGGCGCCGGCTTCGATACTCGCATGCAACACGGCGTTCGGGACGTGCCAGGCGGCTTGTGCAGCCATCTTGCTCACGCCGACCTTGTGAGTGGTGGAGGAACGTTTCGGAATGCGCTATGAGAATCCTTATCGACAATTTTCTTTTCCGCTGCAGCGCTGCGCACAGCGAGCAGGCTGCAGCCTAGCAAGACCATACAACTCCCACACCAATGCCCGTTCAAAGTCGGTTGGGAAGAGCTTTGTGGCACAGAGCATAACAGTTGGGGTTTTGGCGGGACATGAAAGATTGTTGGGAGTGCATGTGCGTAGGGACTAATGTACGTTGCCGATCGATGATCGGACACGGCTGCAGGGTGGTGCTTCCCAATAAGAGTCTGATACGTTCCACCGCGTGGCAGCTGCAGCAAATACACCAGAAAGGTTTTAGAGAGTCAGCTCGAGCGTCCTCGCAAGCCCAGATTCATCCAGGCATGTGGGAAGATGGCGAAGTCGGGAAGAGCCCAGGGTTCTTGATGGTATTCTAATAGTACTCCACGGAGATCCTTTCCATCGAGTATACGCATGTGACGGCCTGGAAGCGACATGCTCACTTCATCAGTGGCCGAGGTTGATAGCCAGTGTCACCTCGAATCCGACTAGCGGAAGTATGCAATTATCTACCCTGACTCATGCTTCTCCAAACGAAGCAAGGAGGCACGATACCCATTCAATTGGCTGGCTGGATCCCGCGAAAGGCTATCTAAGCAAGGGGTCCAGTTTTTGCTATCTCTCCGGCCACCGCCCCTTGAAGCTGCGAAAGCCACGCCAGGTGCGCAGTTCCCCACGCAGCAAACTGGGGCTTGTCTTGTCTGAGGTTCCATTCGGGCGTCTTGGTTTCGAGGCTGACGAGGAGAGGCCATGTACGAAGAGGTGGGAAGGCCGTGTGGTTGATTGACAGAGGTTCGCCATCGGCGGCGACTAGACGCTAGGATTCGAGGATCGCGGACGAGGGCTGCGGGGTGATGGCAGAGCCGGGGCTGTGGGTAGGGACGATGGGGTTGGGGGAGATATGGGCAGCGGTGCTGGATGAGTTGTCAGGAGAAGGGCGGTGGAACAAGGAATTGGGAGTAGCAAAAGCGAGGAAGAGGAAACTTACATTGTAAAAATAGAGATAGTGGTGGAAGTGCAGCTGGCGGTTGAAAAAAAAAAAAAAAACCACGCGGAATCGTTCGATTTATAAAGAGGCTTTTTTCCCCCTACACAAGCAGCCTGAACATTTCAAAGTATTGTGCAGCTCCACCACTTTACGATGTTAGCAACAATTGGAAAATACCAGGAGAAGAAAGTGTAAACGTATGCTGACCGCAATGTTGAACATTAAACAATGAAAGTATCAAGGAGAAAAGCTGAACAGACGGGTGGGGAAGTATGGATGCACTCACTTGTCGCTTTTCCAGCCGTTCTTTCTCATCTTGAATACGTTTGAGCTCCAAACTCAAAGCCTCCTTTTCATCAGCGAGCTCCATTATCATTTCATCCTTTGCCTTCTGCTCTTGACGTAGGTCTTCTAAAGCCGCAAGTAAGCGCTTGCACCTATCATTGAGCTCACTGTACAATTGACGGCCTGCAGAAGTATCGGCCAGCGTGCTACCGTTGTGTGCAAGCTCTTCCTGCATCAGCAACTGCATCGGCTCGGACCGCCGACACAGCATTGAAACGATCCGGCGTGCTGAATCCGCGTGGTTGTCATGGCGCTCCACACGCGCACCTCCCGCGGCCATTGCGCCCCAACAATCTGCCAACACCACCCGATCCTGCATTCTCTGGAAGAGCCTCGCATCACAGTTGATCTCGTCCCACATGGTCGTCGCAATGACGATTTTGGAGAAGGAATTGGGACCGCAAATCTTCTCGAAGAGCCGTATCCGCCTCTTCTCGCTTCCTCGGATGCGGTTGACATTGACAGGCTGCAGTAGGATGGCCCCGGTCAGCACGACACCGTCGTGGTAGTTCTTGTGTAGCCAGCTCGCCAGGAGCTCTAGGATTTCCGTGTCGCTCCGGTAGGTGTCATCGAACCCCGGTGTGTCGATCAACTCGACAAGTTCACCATCCAGGTACGCCTCGTAGGAAGCTACGTCTTCCGTGCCTGGAACAAGAAATTAATACTGATACTCGTTCTCAAACACGCTACCTACACGACTCAAGGGAGTGGCCGATGACTAGATCATCTCTTCCGGTTGCTCGGGAAATGAAGGTCGTCTTTCCCGCTCCAGTAACTCCCAGAACGGCGATCAGATGTTTTGGTGTCTCTTTGAGGGTTCGGGTCATCTTTGATCGGTTTCTTTAGCAAATGATGAATGGGAAAAAAGTCCGGGCAACCGATGTGATGCTTAAATACCACTTGGTGGTCGATTTTCAACGACAGTTTCCATAGTAAAACCCCCCTCTTATCAGTAACATTCCCGCGTATCGAGGAATTCGTTAACACGTATGAGGCACTTCTCAACCATGTGCTGTTGAGAATTCTATTTCCAATGTGGCGCGCTAGTAACTAAGGGACGTTCGCAGACCGCATTCTGAGTCCCTTTATGTTCTGGGTCCCACAAGGTTTCAATACTCACCAATACTTCTCCGGGATCCCAACAGGTACAAAAACTGTGGTGATACCTCACTGGGTTTTATTGGCCCAATCTTAAAGACATTTTGCAACCGTCTTCCATCCGTTGCTTCGGAGACGTTGCATCTGTTGGAAGGAAGAACTCCACAGACCTCGCGATGGAAGCCGTCGACACACGAACACACGGACATGGGCTCAATGGAGCTTTCAACTCAGACATGGCCAGATATCACGAGTCTTCCCCGGAGCCAGCATCCTCCGAACAGACAGTGCCCACGCTGATGACCAATCCGCCAACGCATAACGAGCAGGGGGCACAACGCCAAGACTTGGTCTCTCAGGATACAAGGGATCAGATGTGCGCTTTCGATAACCAAGTACTACCCATCACCACCAAGGCTCACGTAGTATACAGGACAAGCCAGAAGCCTCACGAACACATTTCCATTCTCGTGCTAGGAGCTGTTGGGACCGGAAAGTCCAGTTTCGCCTCTTCTGTCTCCGGGGTCCAGCACGGCCCGGAAAACTGTAAGAAAGTACCCGAACAATACTTGTAGCCTTACTGACTTTGCCCTCCGGGTAGACACCGACGGGTTTCAACTGTCCACCTTTCAATATAAGCACTCCAATGTCATTCTCATCGAAACTCCGGGCTTCGATGACACAAGGCACACGGAACTTCACAGTCTAGCCTCAATAGCCAATTGTGTCAGATACCGAAGGCCGATTGCCGGTGTCGTGTACCTGCACAGGATTACCGACAAGCGCATGACCGGTAGCGCTTACAGAAACGTCAAGATCCTCCAGGAGCTCTGTGGCCGAGAATTCTTCCCCCGCATTGTTCTTGCAACCAGCATGTGGAACAATGTTCCAGAACGAACAGCTCCCGATGCTTATGCTCGAGAAAAGCAACTCCATGAACGCTTTTGGGCGGATATGGTTGGCGGGGGAGCGCGTTGTTCTCGTTTTGATGGAACTCAGCGCTCCGGGCAGTGTATCATTGAGTTGTTTATGTCTGCTCCCAAGCCATCCCTTCTCGCTATGCAAAGAGAGCTGTGTACTATGCAACTGAAACAGACAAGTGTTGGACGAGTAGTCATGTCTGAGCTGCAGCTTCTGGACGAGATATGTCGGCGAAAAGAATTGGAGGGAGATGGTTATCAGAAGACTCGAAATCAGTCTCGGATGGATCACGGAAGGGAAGTTTCCTTGCAGAAGCCAGCTGCTACACGCCGTCCTCGGCGTCACGGTTCCATAACAGCGATTTTGGACTTTCTGCCGTCGCAGGTCAGGGCTTGGCTTGACAAGTATATTATTTGAATATTCATGGGCTGATGGCCGAAGACGACAAAGGCTTGAAAACGCAGATCCCGAAAGACAAAAATTTGCTTTAAGCGAGTCGAAACAACAAATGATGGAGAGCAACCACAGTTTAGCTGATAATCTCTGGAATGTCATCAACGATCGCATTAATATTCCAGCCAAGTTCATGCAATTCCACCGCAACCGCCCCCGAGTGCGAGCGGCAGATATCCGAGGCACCTCCGCCCACCAATCCACCCAGCAGCGCGCCCGCTTCGCCGTTCCTGAAAGTGTATGAGACGCTTCGCTGGCTCGGGGCACTTTGCTGCGGTTGTTGGAAAGGCGGGAGGAAGGCGGTCACAGAACCGCCACCGATCCGACAACGCTGAAGCGCTGCGCGAGAGCGGCCGCGGTGTTGGCTCTGAGCGGGCCATCGTTTGTCGAGGTAAAGTTGAGGTGGCACGAAGGTGAAGGCGGCGACGTGTGGGCGGAAGGCGACGTCCGTCGAGCGACGCTCAAGCGCAAATGCCCGTACTCCGCATAATAGCGCACCCGGCATTAGGCGCGCGCTCTTGCTACGAAGTGATTGGCACACGGAGCTGCCGGTCGCCAAGCGCCAGTGGCTACGTATAAAAGCGAGTTCCTGGCTTTTTAACTGCAGTGTCTACTGTTTCACCCACCCGTTCCGATTGGAACTTTGCTGCAGGCCGGGTGAATTCAACGCATTGCCGAAACCACGTTCACTTTTGAACGCTACTTAGAAGATCGATAGGTCCTGAAGACTGCTCTCCTTTGTTTGACAGCCATGGCGTAAAGCTTCACCGTCCATGTGTTGATCGATATAGCTGCTCCGCCATTACTACGAATGCTTTTCTGAAGAGATGGGTAGACGTACCAATCACTCACAATCTCGTACTCTGGCTTGGTCAACATGTTGCTGATGGTACCCGTCCGTGCTCGAAGAATGAACGGAACGTCGCCGCCGCACAGCACGCAAAGCTCGTCCCCGGGGAGGGCGAGCTCTCCCGCAAGCCCAACCAAACCTCTCTCGGAGACGAAAAGTTTACGATCACAGAAGGTGTGCCGTATGGTATGCCTGTACGCTGACGTGTCCGCATCGATACCGCCGTAGTCCTGGGTCTCGCGGCACAACAGCCACTTCTGGTGCGTGGAATACAGAGCATTTACGTCGCACACCCTTCGCCAGGAGCTTACGTCAGTGCCCTCGATGATGCTGTCGGCGACCAGTGCCCTTTGGAAAGTGTCAACTGCCGCAGATCTGCTCGGGTATCGTTCCGGGTGTTTGGTTGTTAGGTACACGGCAATAGTATCCTCGAGTTCGCGAATTCGATGGGCCTCGAGTATTTGACAGTTAGACGTGGTAGGCCAGACACCCTCTTTTGTCCAGTTCATCAGGTCGAAGAAGACGTGGATGCGATCCAATCGCACGTCGATACTCACCAGCTCCCCCCCGTGACAGAAGCGCACCGTGGCCTTGGTAAGACCTGCACTGGAGTAGACAGATCGCTTGTAGAAGGGATAGTACAGCCCTTTCCACGCTGTCCAATCAGGAGTCCATGTAGAAATGTTCGGGATGTCGCACTCGGGTTGTAGTTCGCAGTTCTGGGGGACTATCATGTCTTTGATTCTCAGGTGGTCGCTACTGTGGTAGAGAATCCAAAGCGTTCTGTCTTTGTTGATGTAGTACTTTGCAACATCCTGGTACACTGCAGAGACATCCCGTGCGTAATCGGGCTTGACGACGGCTCGCTCGGTAACCGCCATACTGAGCAGGCCAAAGATCTTGTCCTTGTTGTCTGTGGCCCTGCAGTTTCGTCCTCTCTCCAAGAGCCCGAAGAGATCCGTACACTGATCCGCATCTTGATACATCAAGCGCATCGCCGTCAGCGCTTCCGCGCCCCAAATGGGTACATTGACGTGGCGTTGGAAGTCGTCCCAGCGGAGCTCATCCAGCAGCGCGTCTCGAATAAGCAGCACTGTGTCGCAAAGCCGGCTCCACTCGAGTGCGTACGTACCGCATATCACGTGCACGACCTTTGCCACTGCGATTTCCTGCATCACCCACACACGTCTCCAATAGCCGTTGCGAAACAGCCGTTCGAGGCCGCGCCACGCCCTCGCGTGCTCGGGGCTCCGTGCCAACTCCAATAGCGTGGCCAGCGCTCCTTCATGCGCCCGGCTGCGCCACACCTCGCTAAGCCGCCGGACCAGCGGGAAGGTGGCATCGAAGTCGTCGGGGGCGGCGCCGAGAAAGAGAAGCACGCGGCCGGCAGACTGGTAGACCTCGACCATGCGCGTGACCTGGACGTTGCGTTCCAACGTGTTCTCTTGGTTGATGCATATGGCGTCGATCCACAGCCTGCGAGGGCGATGCGGGTTCCGAAGTGTCCTCAAAGCTAGGCTGAGGTTTTGTGTCACCTCAAAATGAACGCCGTTGAGGAGAATGGCGGCTTTGTTGTCCGGGCTGCCCCACGTGTACGACAGGGCTTCGTAGTCTCCTGTTATCCGTCCCAGAGTTGCATGCTCTAAGGTGCACTCGACCTCGCTGTCAGGTAGGCCCGGCTGTAGGTAGATGAGGCGCAACGCCCATCGGTTGGCCTCCGGTTGGTCGGCTTGAAGTGGTGCATCTTGGAGACTTTGATAGATCCCAGTAGGCATCTAGATGGAAGGTGATTTAGATGGGATTGTTGGTAAGTCGCAGTGAGAATAAGGAGGGATGGTGCCTTATGACGCTCATATCCAGCCTTGTTTATGTAGGGAGATAGCCGTAGGCTAACGTAAGCTTACTATGTAACCTAGGTTGCGTCAACCAATTATACCGTTACACGTTCGCATCTTCTAATATTAAAGCGAGAAGGATACACTGATTTGTGTGTCGCGCATGCAGCCGAACAGAAGTGTTAAGCCGCGATAAATCATCTTTATGCCACGTATGGCTCCCCGCTCGCACACTGAAACTCACTTGGCGTAGGCAACGAAGCAATACTTATCGCCGTCGTCGCTGTTACTACCATGGCTCGATCTCTATACCCGACTTTATTACATTTCCAACTGGATCTACCCAGTGCTCGTCTTCCCGGCCGTCGAGCGCAAAAGGCGAAGCGCCAGAGGCTCTGGCAAATCGGATGCCCGTGCCTTCGCCCCCACCATCTCGTGTAAAACGGTATGAACTGCGGAATAACACAGGCCGACCCCTTGTTGAAAGTCTTCTGCCCACAGTCGGACGAGTTTGGCGCGCGTTCGTCGTCGTGCGCTGGAGCAGAGAAAAAGCATGTGGACATGGCATCCGCAGCACTGGAGTGGTGCACGCGGCATTCGTGATGTAATGCATAGGGAAAAGATGAAATGAATGCCATCGAGGAGCAGTTTTCCGCCGTGGATGGGGAGATGAGGAAGGTGGTGGAGCTCTTGGCATGTCGCGGGCAATGGGCACTACAATCGCACTGCGGTGTTTTCTACTTCACCGTGGCGCACTGCCGGTGGGCATGTGGCAGGTTTCAGCTTCAACTTCCATCGAAAAGGCTCTTAGATGCTCTGTTCCAATGACGAAGCAAGCTCTCCGTCTGACGTCATCCCCTGCGCCAATCAGCATCAAGCAGTCTGTTTCCGTGTCTCCTCCTTTGGTCATGCCGATGCAAGCTTGTGATTTCGATCGTTACGCCCGGCCGGCTGTACACCGTCAAGGCAACTGCGTTCTCTGCAACCGCCACATCTGCTCAGCGCACTTTTGCCTGTCCCAACTGGCTCGTACGTAGGTAGGTTCGCCGCAGAGCACCGACTCGATACCGAGTAGCTCGCAGGACGAGGGTTCCTACAGTACCGCCGCAGCCAAAGCCGAACGACGAGAAATGAACACGCTTCTTGCGCGAATCAGTGTCGACGCGCTGGCTACCCGCGCCAGCAAACTTCGACACACTGGTGGCCAACTATGCCGCTACGACAGGCTCTTCGGCGGCGTATATCTCATAACTGAGTTAGCAATCTGGAAACACATCGTGAATATCAACAGGACCGGAAAATTAATTATTCTAGCTACCTACAATATGACGCAATATTCCTGTAAGACAAATTACTGTATGCCGCTGCGCCCATCCAATTTGACTGCCGACTGGCACACTTTTTTTTTTTCTACTTGATGTCTATTTGACCTCCGCAAAATAGCGTCGTAATACGGAAAGGATATCAAGCTAGCTGCTGAGTTGTGCTCTTTTTCTCATGTGTGCTAGGGGCTTCTCCAGTGTAGTGTCTTCGTCAAAACGCGCACACATCGATAGTTTTGGACCAGGTGGTGATGGACACGACAGCACTTATCTGAGGCTAGGAGAGATGAGCCGATGGAGGGTTGGAGGGGTCCCGGCCACGGGAATGTTGCAGTCCTAAAACCTGGGCCGCTGTTATCCATGGGCTCATTCGGAACGAGCCTGTAGAGAGGCGCACGCAACGCGCTCTTCACCATCGTTCGAAACCTCTCTCTCTCTCTCTTTCATTCTTTAAGTCTTGCTTTCTCATTCGCCCTTATCCTTCTTCTGCCGTGACCCAGTTCTTCGGGGCCTCGGGAATCGCCGCCGCATACGCCGCCAGCCATGTTGGCGCTTAATAAGGCACCAACCTTCCCCTAACGCCAGATCTAGAAGACCACCTACTAAGGCGCTGGCTAGGTCCTTGTCTGGACCAGCTATGGCGCTCGGCTTACACGCAGCCGTCCGCTACAAAGCTGGTGACCGAATACTATGCGCCTCGATACCGAGAGTTTCTTTATTCCAAGGAATACCTATTACGCCAGGGCCAGCACGTATCCACTGCACCAACTGGGCGAAGGGAAAAGGGCTAGATCGAGCCTCCCACCGGGCCAGTTGGTCTTGAGCGGCGCCTTTCAGCCGTGCACGTCGTGCCGTACAAACCCTTCGTAAGTTCTCAGTGGAATAATGCAGTTCTGGAACAGGCGGTGGCCATCGCTACAGCCCACTGCGCTATCAAGGTTCTGAGGGAGATGGTGGCGGAGCGCGCAACCTCTCGAGGCGTGGAAACGTGCAAGACGGCTGGCCGGCACCGCAATCGAGGACTTGCAAATGGAACCTACCTCCGCCGATGCGCACCTTGTGAGTCAGGGCGAGGCCGCCCGGTGGAAAGCCACCGCGGACACAGAAGGTGGAACGCACAAGGGAAGACCAGTGGAGAGGTAGGCGTTGATATGGCTGTCCTTCGCAGAAGCTGCTTTAGGGCAACGCCGACATCTCCGTCGAGCCGGTAAGACCCTGGTGGTGCGGTTGCTCGATCGTTCTGGAAATAATGGAAATTGACTCGTTTCGCCGACGGACGAATGATCCTTGCTTGCCTTCCAAGTCACTCCAATACTATTTTCGTCACCATCATGCAAGGTGAACGGAAAGAAGAGGCCAACCCTGATGTGCAGAGTGCTGCATTTTCTCCCCTTGCACCTGGCGACTCCCTCAAATTCTTGCCGACTAATTTCGACGGCGAGGGTGAGCGGAAATGGACGCTATTACGCCTTAGGATTCGGTGCGTGGGGAGTGATGATGAGCATATTGCTGAGCTCGCTGTTGAATTCCACTGCACTGTCTGCGAGGAGGAATTTCCAATCGAGGACGACGAAGCTCGGGTAAGAGGTAATTGCTCGGTTGCTACGCTGGTATGTAAGACGACTGACTCTAAGGGAGACACTGACGCAGGTGGCTCGACCAAGCTCCGCGAGCACTTCAACTTAGACCGTGTTGCAAACCAGGACATCGTCCACGGTCTTGATGGTGAGCTCCACTGCCTCCGCCCTTGGTCGTACTTGCGAGGCTTGCGTTGAGTCCGTTGGTGGTTAGCGTCACATGACAGAAGTGTCCCGAGAAGGAAGAACTATGGAGCAGGATACGCCAACATTGTCGGGAAGATGCCGCTTTAAGCACCGACTACTGAGAGAGGTCAAGCAATGAAACAATAGAATTTCCGCACAGACACTTCGCCACTCAACCAGTCTATCACCGTGCCCCTCCCCATTCTATCATGCGAACTCGTCTTCCTCCACCCCCCTTGAGACTCTCGGATGACCCGAGTGATGGTGATGATGCTGATACTGCTGGCCCATGTTATGCTCCAAAACACGACTCTGCTGCGTTGGGCTTCCATGCAGGTGCTGCTGCTGCTGCTGCTGCACCGCCGCGGGCGACATCCCCGCCATCGATTCTGGTGGCCACAGCATGCCGCGGCCAGGCTGCTGTGGCTGCGGTGGAGAAGCAGGGTAGCGGTCCTGCGGTGTATTATAGTACGCGGCAGCAATTGGATTGCCACCGCCGCCGTACATGTGCCTGGAAGGAGGGGGAGCTGGCGGCGGTGTGGCGTAGGAGCCACCACCGCCGGTCCCGCGGCTATAGGCGTCGTAGCCGCTTGCGTAGTACGGTGGTTCGGGAGTGCGCTGGCGGAACGCGGGCTTGCCGTAGTTGTCTGCGCGTTGGCCGCGGTCGAAGGCAATCTTGGAATGGCTGTTGCCGTGGTGGGCGGTGCCGAGGTAGTCGTCGAAGGTGTTGATGGTCTTCGCAACCGTCTCGAAGTGTTTTTTCTCCAGCCGGACTTTTTTCGTGTGCGGCTGATCCGGCTTGAGGTCGCCCAGCAGCTCGGGGTGTTGCTTGAAATGGTCGCTTTCGGCGAGGGCGAGGGCGGTTTGGAAGGCGTTGCGGATCTGGCGGCCGTTCCATTGCGACCGGCCTTCTTGCTCCAGCTCGTACCAGAGCTCGTCGGGGAAGGCGAGGATGTCGTTGATGTTGGGGTCGATGTCGTCGCGGTAGCTTTGGATTCGCTTCAGGTTGACTTCCCAGATGGCTCTCATTTGGGCCTGCTTTAGCGGAGGGTAGTAGAGAGTCATGTGGATCCTCGACTTGAAAGCTTCATCGAGGGTGCCGACTCGGTTGGTGGTGAGGAACAGAAGACCATCGTAGTACTCGAGCGTCCGGAGGAACACTTTTATGAGTTGGACATGTTAGATGGAAAGATTACAGCAGTTTCGGTCGATTCGACAATGGGTACTTACGTGAGACAAGAGCATTACGCTCGATGTCAGTCTTCGTGCGCTCCGCGAGGAACACATCGGCTTCGTCTAGGAGAAGGACACAGTTCCACTTCTGTGCCTTCGAGAATATGTTTTCGAGGCGCCTCTCGACCAATTGCACAGTCGTGCCAAGGTCGCCGCATGTGATGGGATACAAGGGGTTTCCGAGTTTGGCAGCAAGGCACTCGGCGGTGGAGGTCTTGCCAACCCCCGGAAAGCCATGCAGCAGGATGATCAAGCCTTCGCCCTTACCGCGGACCATGTCGCGCTCGCGTGCCTGGATCTTCCGAGACTTGTCGCGGAAGTGTGACATTGCTTGTGCTTCAACCATGTCCTTGTGGCCTTTGGGAAGCTTGAGTTCCGTCCAGCCTCTCTCTTGCGCAACGAAAGGTTCGAGGCCATCGATGTTGAGGAGAGCAAATGCGCGCCGCTTGAGGATGAATGCGCAAACTTGCTTTGGGAGTAACAGAAGATCTTTTTCCGAAAGGCTGGTGCTGTCAAGCTTCTGATCGTCTTCGATGCTGTTGTAGGCCGACAAAAACTTATCTTTTGCCATGAACTGCTCAGTGAGTTGTTTATCTACGGACAGATCTTCGAGAAAGTAGTCGCAGTGACTCTCCCTGACAGCTTCGCGCCGATCCGCGTCCTTCCAGCATCTGACGACTGAGCCTTCATCGCACTCTCGGAATTCCGTGGCCAGGAACCTCGGGATGGCCGCATTTGGAACCCATTGAGGATTATCTTGGTAAGCTTCCTCGAAGTCTACAATGACCTGCCCGCTCACATGAGCAATTGTGTCGCTTGCTGGACGGCAGTAGTCACCGGCGTGGTCCACATTGACTGTTGGTCCAACGTAGTTGCGATGCCGATGCGAGTTCTGACCCGAGGGCGACGCGAGCTCAGTAAACTTCCTTCCAGATTCGTTCAGGTCTTTCAAGATCGTGTTCCTGTTGGGAGCAAATCTGAGGGGATATATCTCCAGACTGGTGATATCCTTTTGGCCTGAGAAAGGATCGATGGTGAATCGCTTGCTCACCGTGCCGTACTTCTCCCCATCAAAAAAGATGCGGTACGCCCTGATAGCAAATTGGGATATCTTCTTGGCGCGAGAGTTCAGGAAACTAGCATTGTTGGATGAATCAGATGTCAACAGCGGGCGTCCTCCAGTAAGATGGAATACTCTCCACACTCCGTACTTCTCCGTGCTTCGACCTGAACGTTTGTGGGTGTTGTTCACCAAGATATCGTCTCCAGGTTTGAAAAGATACCAAAGGTCGTGGAAGCGAGCTTTTTGAACCTCAGTCCCTCCAAATGTTTCGACCGCTGGAAGAACCCATTGGTCGAGAAATTCAGTCAGACAGACGAAGTCTTTCCATGCTTCTGCACTGTCACTGCGCATGCCTCCGGACACTTCGCCGTGTGAATTGGGCTCCGCCCGCGGATGGTCCTCGGCAGGGGTATTGGGCAATCCGTCGGGAAGAGGGTGTTGCGAATGTGAAAGCGGAGCGGCTTGCAGATTCTGATCCTTCGCGTCCGACCCCAAGCCCCCGGTGCCTTCGCGAGCATCATCATCCGCGACAGCCGTGTGGGCCCACATCCGACCCAACTCCGCGGCACGTTCTCGAATGGCAGTTTCGTGCTGTAAGAGGAGTTTGTATGGCCTGAGCATAACTTGGGAAGGCGGCGTGTCGTCAGGCTTGTTCTGCAATTCCATGAGGAACGACAACAGGAGCCTTGAATTGATCCGGATCCGTTCCGGCACCACTGGGAGGTTTCCATGGCTCTGTGTGTCGGGCTCCGGCTCCGACTCCCAATAATAACATGCGTTCCCGACGAGCATATCGATTGCGTATGGCTGCCGATCGATCCCGCTCTCAAGTGCCCAATTCGTGTAGCTGCCGCAGTCACACCACAGGATATTCACAAAATCGTCCCATTCGATACCCCTCACGGATGGAATTGCAATAACTGGTCTTGACGGGCCATCGTCCTCCTCGTTGCTTCTCTCCAGTTCTGTCGATGTCTCGCTGCTTGTCTCCAATTCTGACGGCGTCTCGTTGTTCACTTGTTCCAGAAGGTTCTCCAGTGTTTCCTTCCTGCTCTTTAGTCCCTCGATCTGGGCCGTGATGAAATTGATCTCTTCTTCCGTTGCTCTGGAAGCCAAGCGCGCTGCAATGCGTCCATAGCGCTCAGAGCTATCTTTGTCTGTGGGAGGTAACGGTGGGCTGGTCTCGCTGGTTTTGGATTCTGAACCCTGAGGTGTCGTACTGCTATCTTCAGGCTCACTCGGCGTTTCGGTAATGTGACCTTCGCCTATGGCACTCGAGCCATCGGTCTGAGTTGACAGAAATGCGCAATTGTCTTGTGGTTCGGTGAGTGAGGATTCCACAGTCAAGACTGGGGAAGCCATCTTGGGTGGCCAGGGAGGGAAAGAAGAAAGCGGTGCTCAGCAGCGCCCCTCGCTTTGTCAGAGTGAAGGCTTCTGGTCTTCGCGGGTTCCGGACACACCCAATGCTTGATTATTTATGTAGGCTGGATTGGATTGGCCGCCTCGGGTGCATTGGTTAGGGCCCACCTTTTTGCACGGTCCTATACCAGAAGGCTTGCGCCTAATCTCATTCTGCGATGGTCCCGATGCGATGCGACCGTGGAAAATCACATCCGTCCAAATACCTCGTAGGTGGCGTCCTGCAAGAAGGTGCTGTACCACACACACCAATCAGTCACTTGTTTAATGAGGCCCCAATGTCAGCTCGGCCCAATGGGGCGTCGATAGCAAGTGGGGTCTGAGTGTTAGCTCTGCTCGCCTGGGTGCTGATAAAGAGTGGGGCAGCATATCCGCACCAGGCTGCCGGGGTATTGATAAGGAGTGGCGTCTGCATGTCAGCTCAACCCTGGTGTGCTGACACAGCGTGGGGGCTGTTCTGCTTGAAAAAGGAAAAAATTAAGCTCGAGTGGCTTGTAGTGATGTAACGATGCCACGTCAGCTTTGCTTGGACAATGCCTAACAGCGTCGAGGTGCATATCCTAAGGCCAAAGCTTTTCGCACGCAGCCGGAGTCTCGCAGCCTGGAAAAATCCGCCCGGTGCTGATATATGCGTAACGGAATCATCCAAGCATCGAGCAAAGAGAATCTACCATCGAGTTGTTCAGCTCCACCCTCCGCCAAGGAATGGCGTATCAATCCATTCCTCCCATTCCCGGTGAGCTCACTGCTGAGCGTTACGTAGATGAGGTAATCCGAAAAGGTTTCGAAAAACCAGTACGCATACCGACTATGGAGGACCAAAGAGCTATCAAGTCCACATGGAGAGACGCCAGGTGAGTCCTTCTCGTTCCGCGAAGATCGACATGTAATTAAAATTACTCCGAAAGGGACCAAACCTCCGACTTCAAAGCCGCGATGTTGTACTACACACATGATCCTCATGTTGTGAAAAATCTCCCGGCAAATTTCGACATCAGCGCAACACATGAGTGGAGCGAGGTAATTGACATGGCTCAGCAAGCACAAAATGTCTACGACAAACGTGCAGAGGGAGCTAAGGGTGTAGGAAGACGACTTTTTCGTTTTCTCGGGAAGAACGCATCCGCTATTGAGCCTTGGAGTGCACTCCTCCCAAGCGGCGATTACAGCTCCGTTATCTGCGGAGCTCTGAAGGTCGGGCTCAGTGTATGCCTGCCTACCGATCCCCACCCAGATTGAGCTACTCTGACGGACCTTAGCTTGTGAAGGACAGAGCAGAGCTGTGTGACAAGATCCTCGAAACCATTGACACGTTGCAGGATATGCAGCTGAAGATTAAGGAGACAATGCAGCTGTACCCAGGAGATTTGAAGATGAGAGAGCTTGCCGTGGGGGCTTATGCATGTCTACTGGCAATGATCCAGGCAATGATAATGAAGCTTGTGAACGAAAAGACCTGTAATCCTCACATTCATACCGAAACTCGGATTGGTGGACTGATTAGGTGTAGTGACCAAGATCTTGGAAGCAATTTCGAAAAAGGAACGCCAGAAGGAATCCAATGGATTTATCACACTTCAGGAGAGGGAGAACAACTTCTACAGGACTGTCAAAGAGTTGGATGAGCATGCGACCCATCTGGATAGAAACCGATTGCGTTCAACACAGAAAGAGGTGGCAAAGCTTGGCTATGATGTTTCCATTGTAAGAACTACATCCGCCAGGATCTATTCTGGCATCATGGAGCAAGAAATGAAGATGTCGGAAGGTTTTGCAGAACTACAGAGCACCCAAGGCAGAACTCGAGATGATCTCTTGTCGGAGTTTCAAGCTTTAAAAGGGGAACTCAGAGACAGTGTAAAAGACGAGATAGACAGGCTGCAGGCAAACATCCAAGACCAGTACAGCAGAATGTGTCTCTGTCATCACCAAGATCATGAATGTAAGTACTATCCGGCTCGTGATCAGACCGATGAGCTCGCACCTGACCCTACTCAGATCATGCTTCCCTCGGCAACCCCTACATCGGTATGAGCACGCTGCAGCAACCAGCACCAAACAGCTTCGTCCGAAAGCGGCTGCTCCGACAACTCAACGTCGACTCCGTCCGCGCGGCCGAGGAGCTCGCCGCCACCAGTAAAGTGCCACTCCTCCTCGAAGGCCCCTTCCACGCACACATGCAGAGCCTCCTCCGTTCCCAACGTCTGCAAGACTTCTTCTCGACCCCCGACAACGCCATCCTACCACTCACCTGCGCCACCGAGCCCTACGGAACCGGCCTCTTCTCCCCCCTCAGCATCATCGCCAAAGCCATCGTCGACGCCACCACCGCTCCGCCACAGCAGCCATACGGCAACAGCAACAACAACCAGCCACCCGCCCCTCCAACCACCCACGTCCTCCACTTCTTCGCCGGCTTCCACACCGCGCCTTCGGACCCCTTCTTCGGGGGCAGGGGGCTCATGGCCTCTCTCCTCGCCCAACTCCTCTCCGCGCCCGCCCTGCTCGCCGACGCCGACGTCGGCGACGAGACCAAACGGTTCCACCAGCGCGACATCGGCGGCGGCGGCGGCGGCGCCAACGTCGGCGCGCTGTGCGAGCTCTTCGCCGGGCTGGTGCGGAAGAAGCTGCCGGACGGCGCGGTGCTGTTCGTGGTCGTGGACGGGCTGCATCTGTTCGCGCAGAACGAGGAGGTGGAGAGGGATGCGCGGGCGGTTGTTGCGATGTTGGAGGGGTGCGTGAGGGATGCGGCGTGGCAGGCGACGCTGAAGGTTGTTTTCACGTCTTGTGGGGCGGAGAGGTTAGGGTATGAGGAGCCGCTGCGGTTGGAGGGGGATGGGGGTGCATTTGATGGTGGGGAGG
>LAEG01001874.1:0-22780 GCA_001455585.1 Diplodia scrobiculata
AGTCCAGTCGTTCAACGAAAGGCGCGAAGGCTCGGAAAACTTCCTCATTGCCAACGCAGGGGAGAAAAAAACTCTGCTGCCACAGAGAAAACCCCAGGCTTGAAGTGGTGCCCTGCCCAGGCCTTCAAGTCTCTTTTCCACCAACCTCTTCGAACGCGCCAGTAAGGGAGTAGCACGAAGAAGAAAAGAAGAAGAGGAGAGGGAAGCCAAGGGAAGAGGGGTTTATATATGCTGCGGGCATGGCAGAAGCCGCTGGATCACCGGGACAGATTTCGACGCTAAGCCTAAAGTGGGGGAGGCCGTCACCAGGGTGATTTGCGAAATCACCTGCAGTGGTAACCCGGCGCTTCGAATTATTTAGTGGAAGGTGATGGCTCGCAGGCTGCCTGTCGACCGCCAGCTCAGATCTCTGGACACCCAATGTGACGTACCAGCTGACAGTCGCTAAAATTCATGAAGCGTGTCAAAATATGGGCAAGAGGGTAGGCTCGCTCGACGATCGGGTCAGGAGCAACGGGACGCGCTCGCTGAGGAGCCGTATGAGGGTTGTCTTGACGGCCAGGCTCTTTGGTATAGGCATTTGCAACCAATCTGACACTCAAGAGGAGCTGAGCAGCGGATAGATTCCTGACGCGTTCCACTCCACGAGGCACTTATCCCAAACGTGGAGCTCGGGGTCCACCTTCACGTAGTCTTCGGTATAGTGGATAACCTTTTCCGTTCTGGAGGAGAATTAGACAGAGTGCTTCCGATAGCAACGATCTTTTGGAAAAGAAACCAAGTGATGCGTGAAGGGTAGGCCGGCGGCGAAGATTTAGGCATATTATTTCCTCATCTGGAGCAGCAGCTGCGGCCGTTTGATGCAGGAAACCCCAGAATTCATCCTTTCATGCTTGATGGCTCTGTCGCTTTCCACGATCGGCAACCGCAGTTGTTTCCTAGAGTCATTGTCAGTCATATACTCCAAGACGCGAATTTACCGTGGAGTCTGAGACCCTCCCATTCTGCACCCAGATACGTACGCACTTCAGAGAGTGTAAGTTTGTAAATATAAGACAAGAAGGAAACATATTTCCAAGAAAGCGAAACTGAGGGCAACTGAGAGAAGTTTTCGATCTTGAAATCCGGAAGTAAAATCAAGTCTAAATTTTTTTACGAACACCTGTGAGAGCCTTCAACCCGCCGCTGAGTTGTCTTGAGACTCAGAGATTACAAGCCCAGTGATACGGGCAACGTTTGACCCACCGATCCAAAACTGTTCTTCGTCCAACCTTTGAGCTCCATCCTACCCTGCTCATACCTCGAAAACTTCATCATAATTGCTCGAGCCCGAGAGAATATCGCTCGACCAGCCATAATCGACTTCGCAATACGGCCCCTTGGACGATCTCCTTAGATTGTTGATCGCATGAGCAATGTTCCTATTCTCTCCCTCCTTTTCGATCCATCGCCGCGTTTGGTGAGGCGTCTGCGCTTCGCCCGCCGGCACCTTCTCTACCATCTTCCTCCCTCTATCGCTTCTGAGGAAACTGAGCAGTTCGCAACTCAACATGCCAGCAGGCAACGCCCGAATGGCCTGGACGCTGTGCGGGATCCAGCCTTGGGAAAGATTGATGTACGTGACCTGCCGCCAGCTGCCGTTCCAGTCGGGGCAGGGCCTGGCGTCCTTGATATCCCAATCACTAGTGTTTCCCAGGTCACGACGTGCGTGAGGCAACGAAACTTGGCGGTTGTTGATGCCCCATACCAGCGCAGAGGTCCAATCGCAACCGCAAAGGTCAAGCCATTTGAGACAGTATGTGTTGTTTGCCAGACGGCGCAAAATGTTCGCGGCTTCTTGCCAGTCATCGTCCATTTCGGAGTAAAAGTGAGTACCGCCAAGGCTTACTCTTCCATGCTGGCTATCCATCGATGCTGTAGTTGCGTGAGGAGTCATGGTCGGCCTGGGCCAAAAGGCCAGAGACAGATGGGTGAGAGTTGGAAGATGGGACGACAGCGTCAAGAGTTGGCTCCACGATGTCTTCCGTGGGTATGCAAGTGACAAGTGAGTCAAATTAGGGAACCGAGGGTTAAGAGACGATTTTGGAAGGACGGGCAGCTCGGCTTCCTCTGCGTCTTCCCAAGAGTCTGCAACGTCCGTATCAACCGAAAGACTGTTCATTGCATCGGTAAGGGCATCCTTCTTGAGTCCCGGGACCTGCGTGATGTATTTTGTGATCTCTCCAAGCGTAAACTGTTTCGAAACCATACCGGTGAGATCGAGGTGCACGAGCTCATCGCTGCCCGTGGCATCATCGAGTTCGTGGTCGGTCAGGAATAGAATCCGCAAAGTCTCCAGGGTGATGCCGTCTTCCGGGCCATATGCCGCTAGGTAGCTGAGAAGAATATCCTTGAGCTGCACAGGTAGCGTTCCCAGGTAGTGCTGTTCGTACTCCAGCAACGACTCCCAGTTCTTGGCCAACGTCTTGCAGGTGTAGTGGACCAAGCTCCGCTGTGACGGCAATCGTTCCGTGAAGCGCGGTCTCATAACCTTCCATAGCCTGGGGGCCTGCGGGGTAGATTCCGCTGCATGTCTGCTGCTTTCCGACCAACTTTGTGGTGCCGAAGGGCCCGGGACGCGCCGACCGCTGCCTGTCCTGGCTATAATGCGTGGCCTAGGGGGGGCGACTTCGGGCAGGTTGAGGATTTGCCTCACGGCGGGGTGGACTGGTCGCGCGGTGAGAGACTCGGCGAGCTCATTTCGGCGGTCGATGGCGGAGCGGGGAGCTTGCTCGCGGCGCAGCTGGTTCAGGCGGTCGTTGACGGACTGCGAAGACGATGGACCTGCATTGCCGCCGGGGGATTCTCGAGACGAGGACAGGGATGGATGCACGTAGTTGCTGGACGACTTGTTGTAGCTCGGCTGGTACTTCTTTGGCATGGGGAACGCGGGGCGGCAGGCGTTCTGCTACGGGACGTTGGGTGTGTCAAGCGGAGGTGCTGTGAGCCTGCTCGACCGAAGCTGAGGAAAAACGGGACGGGAAGGGAGATTGGATAAATGTTACATGATGGATGGTGGCGTGGATCGCGGACATGGTGTCGGCGGGCGTAGCGGCCATGACGCCTGCCTGATCTGACTGGCTTATTATCTAAGCGACATCTGCGAGCCTCACCAACTACATGCGCTTTCGCATTTCACGACTTGTCGACCGAGCCATGTGTCATTCCCATCAGAGAACCCGCGCTCTGCATGGCGATTGCTGCCTCGCCCTGAGTCACCAACGGGCTTATATCCTCAGGCCGAGCCCCGTTCGAGCACCTCGTCCTATCAGATCGTCACATTCTCACCCCGCCATCTACCTACCTATAATGATTCATTCTGATCGGAGATCGGACTAAGCCGCTTCTGAGCTTGTTGACGCCGATGACAGTGCATTCTGTTCGGTTCGGTCCGTCGACCGCCGCCGAGGGAGAGGCTGGAGTGGGATCGGGGAACAATGCAGCTGTTGTGCAGTGGCTCTGCTTTTTCTTCCTCTGCCTTCTTATTTTCTTTTCCCTGCTGCTTTCTTGCTCGAGCATGGCACTAGCGTTTGCGTCATTGGCCCTACTGGGGTTCCCCGGCATGCAGCGGATGGTCCAGCCAACCACTCCATCCCGACTCTTCACGGTCCCTTCACAGCACTGGATTGGCCATATGGTCGAAAGTGCAGCGAAAGATGTGGCGCGGCTTACTACACCCTGACTCCCAAGTGGTCCGCGTGCATGCCTCGATCTGGCCGCGGGTGCATGGCGCTATCACGAACGCGCAGATCGAATTCTGCGCCACATTCTTCATCCAACGCGCAGCCTTAGGGATGCGTGTGGCGGGGCACGCGTGGTGGTCAAACGTGCATCAGTCGAGCAGCACGAGGCCTTGACAGCTGTCATGGCAGCTGCGCCGAGCACCGGAATCTGGACCAGCCCGACCCGGCCACCACTTTTCCTGGACTCAGGTGCCACGATCCACCGGGTGTTGGTGGTTGGAACACGAGCAGATCGAGGATCTTGGCGCTTTGGATCTCGATCGTTGGGCAGCACGCGGACGTGCAGCTCCACTATAGACGACCTATTTGAGCCCAGCTTGTGTTATAGGTAGCATCCATCATACCACAACCATGTCGGTTTGTTGTTGTTGCGGTGCCGCTCGCGCAGCTGCACGCGTCGGCGGCCTAGTACGTGCACAGGTGCAGGAGCGGGATCGGCCGGCAATTTCGTGCGTACACGCAGCGGCAGCTGGCCTGAATAAACATTCCTTTCCAAGTTCTGGCGAAGAAAGAGGCGAGATGGACGTGGCGTAGACTGCTCGGCCGCAATCAAGCAATAAAAAAAGACAGCCGCATCCGGAAGGATCCCCGCGACGGTGGCAAAGAAAGGGGGATTCGAAGGCGCAGCCGGGCAAAACGGCGACGGCGAAGCAGAGGCATGAGGTCGCGCTCTAGAACTTCAGTGTGAAAATTTGCAGGAGCAGAGTCGGTGAGGGGTGCGTTGTCGAAAGGTGCGGTGTCCAATGGCGATTTCCTCTTCGAGACATGCTGGCGACGCTGAGGGTCGTCCGGCCGGCTAGCGCGCCAACCTCCAGCGTTCGAAACACAAGCACGGAACCTGTTCGTGAGCTAAAAGTAGGGGGCACGAGCATGCCCAACACGCGGCCGGATGGAGAGTACCGGGAGAGGCGCTGGCCGCGAGCTCGCTGCGGGCAAGCGCATGCCAACGGCCGAGGACCGCCACCAGAGCATACGCAGGTGAGGTGCTCGACGTAGTATCAGCAGCCCGCGCAGACAGGGCAAGCCTTGCTAGATAGCGGGTACGAAGCACCGGGCCTTCTCCAGGCGTGAGGCGGCGGATGCGCTGGCGCGGGTGATTGGATCGAGAGATGAGGAGCATTTGGAGAGCGGCTGCCGGATGCCATTTCGCCTGCGCATTCTCCCGTCTCCGTCAACACCCAGGGCGCAGGTCCACTCGCCGCTCCATTGCGCGCGCCGCAGCTTCCTACAACTGTCGCCCGCATCCTCGCCGGCCCTCGCACGCCCGCCGTCGCTGCTGCTCTTATCACGCACCTGCCACGCGACATGCCGATCCGCTGCTAGCAGTCGACCCAACCCCAGGCCCCTGCACGAGCCGCCTCTGTTGCTTCGCCGCAGCGCGCTGCCCACCGCGCCCCCCCGTTCTCTGCGCGTCCTGGATGCTCTGTGCCGGCAACGACCACGATCCCGCGGCGACGTGGTGGAAGATGCCCTTCCGACTGCGGCTGGAGAGCGCGCGCTCCAAGCTGCTGGGCAGCCGCCGGAGCTCGACGGCGTCGACTGCCGCCAGCGACGCCGCATCCTCGGCAGCGGTGGGTGCGGGCTCTGAAAAGGCGCGCAGCATCGTCTCGCAGCCGTCGCCCACCTCGTCGCCTCTGCCCCTGCCTCCCCGCGCCCGCTCGTCGGGCACCCACAGCGTCAGGACTCCGCCGCCGCTCTCCGCCTTGAGCAAAGAGTCGCTGCCGTCGCCGCTGGAGCCGGAGAAACCGTCTCAGCTGCGCGCTGATCAACACCAATCGCGGGACCGGCCGTCTGAAACGATCGCCGACCGGTCCGAGAGCTTAACCTCAAAGGATCTGCAGCAGCAGGCCCAGCAACCACCTGCACCACCGCCGCTGCCCACCCTCGCGCTCGAGGAGCCCTCGCCCGCCCCCGACGAGCCGCCCAAGCAGCTGGGCCTCGACATCCCCAGCACCCTCGCCGCCCCCGACCTCCGCGACGAGTCCGACGAGGCCCTGCACCCGCTGCCCACGCCCGAGGCCCTGGCGTCGCCCCGACAGCAACGCCCGCTCGCCGTCCGCCGCCAGTCGCTGGTGCACAACTCGAATGCCCGAGTCATCAAGACCCTGCTCGACTCGCAGCGGACCCGTCCCTCGACCGCCAACAGCGCCCAGGAGGACTACTTCTCCATCAACGCCGGCATGCTTCACCGCAAGATCTGGGTCAAGCGCCCGGGCGCCTCGGCCACCCTGGTCCAGATAAGGGAAGACGACCTGGTCGACGATGTGCGCGACATGATCTTGAAGAAGTATGCCAATTCCCTGGGTCGCAGCTACGACTCGCCCGACGTGGTCCTGCGCATTGTTTCGCGCGACCCTGCTGCCCGCCCCATGGAGAGGATACTTGGTCCCGAGGAGGAGATGTGCCGCACGCTTGACGAATACTTTCCCGGCGGCCAGACGGTCGATGAAGCCTTGATAATCGATGTGCCCCAAAGGCGCACCCCAAAGCCTTCGCCGCGCGTACCCCTAGTGCCGCATGCCGCCCAATATTACGGGGAGAACCGGCCTGCGGAAACAGACGCCGACTACTTCCCACCCATGCCGCCGGCTCTAGGCGCGCCTTCTCCTGCGTCGTTAACGTCGTTGTCGCACGATAGTCGCCAATCGCACCCTCACGGCGATGTCCGGTCAATTGCTGTCCTTACCACCGGTCAAGTCCCTCCGCTCCCTTCACCCGGTGCCACTCGTCAACGGTCGGGTCGCCCGAGACCTCACCGGAACCTCACCTCCTCTCCAACCCAGGGCACCCATCCCGTCTCTTCCACATCGACCTCGCAACACCTTTCTCGGCCCAACCGCGGACGCCTCGACTCTGGTGCATCGGAAACAAAACACGTTGCCGCCCCGGCTGCGCCCCCTCTACCGACACCCCCGGCGCCCGAAGCCGCACCTGTTCCACAGAAGACTTCGACACCACCGACGCCAAGGATTCAGTCACCTGATCCTCGGAAGCCAAAAAGGAAGAAGAACAAGGATGCAGATGCGCCGAGCTTGCCTTCCGGTCTGCTCGACGGCTCGGTCCCTCCCATCAATGTTCTGATTGTCGAAGACAACATCATCAATTTGAAGCTGTTGGAGGCGTTCATGAAACGTCTGAAAGTCCGTTGGCAGACGGCCATGAACGGCAGAGATGCCGTCGTTAAATGGCGCGCAGGAGGATTTCACTTGGTTCTCATGGACATCCAACTTCCCATCATGAGCGGCTTGGAGGCAACGAAAGAGATCAGGCGTCTCGAGAGAGTGAACAACATTGGTGTTTTCAGCAACAGCAGTGCCAGCAACACAGCGCCGATACTACCAAAGGATAGACCCGAGACCAGCGGAGAGCCAAAGGCGAACGACAAGCTCGGCGACGGCATCATATTCAAGAGTCCTGTCATCATAGTTGCCCTTACTGCCAGCTCTCTTCAGAGTGACAGGCACGAGGCTCTTGCCGCTGGTTGCAATGATTTCTTGACCAAGGTAAATTTGAAACCACCTGAGCTATCATTGAATGTTTGCTAACTGGCTCAAGCCTGTCAACTTCGTTTGGCTGGAGCGCAAGGTGAAAGAATGGGGGTGCATGCAGGCTCTCATCGACTATGACGGCTGGCGGAAGTGGAAAACTTTCACGAGCGAGCTGCCTCCTGAGCAGAATAAGCCCAAGACAGGCAAAAAGAAGATCAACCGCGCCTCGATGTCTAAAGCTCCAGGAGCTCTTGCGGCAGCTGCCGTCACAAGTCCTGAATCACAAGCGTTAGCGCAAGCCGTACAAGCTCCCGCTACAGACGCAGTAGTGGATGGCGCCGTGGAGATTGAGGACATTCCGCCGGCAGACAATCTCAACAACGGGAGTTGATGCGGCTGAAGCTACGGTGTGCCTGAAGATGGCCGTTGGTTGAAGCTCAGACTGCTTAAGATCTACTCCGGAAACACAAGGACTTAGGGCGGACGCCTATACCTCTTGTAAAGTTCCATGCTGGCCGTTCAGGTGCGTATGGACTATAAACAAGCGATCATCCCTCCATCGCCGCCTATCGAATCCGTACCGGAGAGGATGCAACATTTCATTTGTCCGGAGAACGTTCCATCCAGTCTAAAAGACAGAACCCAGATTTATTACGTGTTCTACCAAGCTTTCCTTATTTCCACTGTAACAAGAAGCGACTACCAATCTGACCCACCTGTTTTTGAAAGGGTGGCCAAGATTGTTCCTTTCTCATATTGGAGATCTTTGTAATTTTCCGGCTCCGCCTCTTTCCTCCTTAATTCTTCCGGAGTGTTACACGCATCATGGGGAAAAATACATTTGGGCGCGAGGGAGTACACTATCATATTGAGGGTTTTTACATTCTCATGGCAAAGCGTGGCGCTTGGGAATGCCGGTTTTTAAGAGACAGATTTTATTTCCATCAGTCATTTTCTGTCCGTACTTGTTTCAGGTGGTCATGACTGGTTTTCCAACGGGCTTGTCATCAGTTACGCACGACTCCTTCGTCAATCTTTATGATGGCTGAGGGCCGAGAGCCTGGGACTCGTTTCTCTTGAGACCGGATGACGCGGACGCAAGGGGTTTCGGCTGTTCTTCTTTATCCTGCTGCGAATTGTATACGTACGAAGTGGGCCCAACGGGGGGGAGTGTGTAGAGCTAGATTGTGTGGAGGTTTGCAGGAACAGAGTGGCGTCGCCGAAGACAGTTTTTGTTCTTGTTCTTTTTTGCTCACGTGTTCTTGGAGCCAGCCTAATGCCGGAGAGGGAGTTTATTTACTTTCTTTCTGATCTGACTGCGAGACGATGGCTAATATCATATACGTACCGTAATCAGTGAGAGAACGTAGAGAAGATGAAATACTTGTTGGAGTTTACTACAATCTCGTGTAAGCAGAATGAATCGTTGGATTGCCGGTGAAGTAACAGCAGTTAATATGCTTTGCTCCTGACTGGAGCTGTCAGGCGTAGCAGTGTGCTTGAGTGTCTGGCTCGACGGAAAAGGAAACGTCTCTCAAGCTTGACGCCTCCATAGAAATGTTGCACGGCGGATCAGCTTCAATATTGCAGAAATATTGAAATCAATGGATACCGTTTCTAGACTGCTTGGCACACGACATCAGCTAAACTTGTTGAAGAAATCGGTTGACGGATCTGGATGGGCAGTCAGCTTGTTGTTCTTCGTAACAACCCGAAGCTATCTTGTAGGCAAGCCTTTAGAAGAGTCTGATTTTATTTGGCTTTGTTGTATTAGACTTGTCCGCGTTCTTCACTTGCTGTTAAACATGTGGCAGTGACGATGGTCTTCAACTCTCCAGCAACTAATGTTCAACGGAAACAATGTGTTGTCAACTTTTTAGAACGGCCGGACTAGCCCACTGTCATGTGTTCAAGTCTCTGAAGCATTAGTGGTGTGCAGGCATGCCGAGAACGAAGCCCGGCCCAGGCCCACAGCGCTTCGCTGTGCCAAAACAGCTCCGCCGCCGTCTGCCTCTACCCCACAGCCAACCTAGGTGGCGAAATGATATAGGGAAACCGTGCACTACTGCATGACGGCTTGTAGGGCTAGCAGAAGCCAGACTGCCTAGATTTCCAGCCCTGCCGCAAACGGCGACAACATTGACGCTAAGTGCCCAGTCTTGCCAATTGCGGATGACGGCAACGAATGTGCTCACAATACTTGGCAGACCCTTCCCCTTTTCTTCCATTTCCAGAAGACCTTCGGAAAAGCCTAGACACCGATCTGGAACGTGGCGGAGTATTGCCAAGGCGAACGGCTGCACGGTATGGGGGATTTGATAGTGGTTTGTGCTTGGTACAGGGCTCCCACACAACGAAGAAACAATTCCAGATTTGCAGTCACGGTAAACGCTGATGGCTGCACACTTGTGGTACTGGTAATTGTAATGATTGCAGAGCGCAGGGTGGGAAGATACTTAAGTGATTGACGCCGTGCACCAAATTCAGTATTCATCAACTCAACCATCTTCACCTCTTCACTGAAGATCAGCTCTTCGATCTTCCTCTTCCAACTTCTTTACACAGCCTTGTCGACTGAGCCATCACTCGACTTCCATCTCCCTACCCGGCGGCATCAGTGCACAGCGTTTGCACATACATTACGCCCTCAAAAGAAAACATCACCGCCCAACAAACCGAAACCACCAACCCCCGCCAGCATGCGCTCCACGCAAACCATCCTTGCCCTCGTCGCCATCGGGGCCATGTCGGGAATCTGCGCCCCGTTGACCTCCGCCAGCTACGGCAGCGTCTCCAAAACCCACAAGTCGCCTCCTCGCGCCGTCGACGTCACCGTCCCCGCCGCCGGCGACCCCCATGTCGAGCTGGCGAGCGATCACGAGCACCACAGCAACGAACACATTTTCGACAACGATCTCGTCCTTGTTGCGCGGAAGCAGGAGGCCAGGACGACGACGTCTGCGGATGATAAGAACAAGACGATGGTTGCGCATGCGAGTGCGACGAAGAAGTCGTCGTCGTCGTCGTCGGAACAGAAGGGCAAGGCGACGGCTACGACGACGCTGGAGGAACAGAAGAGCAAGACAACGACCTGTTCGAAGACGTCGGAGGGGAAGAGTAAGACGGCGGCGGTTGCGACGACGACGACGACGACGACGACGACGAGCACGACGATGGTGTCGACGACAGTTTCGACGACGCTGGAGCAGAAGACTAAGACGAAGACTGCGACGCCGACGCCCACTGGTGATGACAAGAAGAAAAACAAGGGCGGAAAGCGTGAGGCGAAGAAGGATACGAAGACTGAGAAGGTTTCCGCGTGAGGGGCTTGTGAACCAAGGACGGAAGCAAAGTTGTGTGAACAGTGATTGTTTTCTGAGCATTATATCTCACAATGTTACATTGGCATAGTATCACCGCTTCGAGCCGCATGGATTGACGTGATGTAATGAAGGCGGATGGATTTTTCGTAGTCACTTTTAGTAGCTACATGATTGAAGACAAGCTTTAGGAAATCAATTTCATACCGTCAAGACTATGCTGCGCAAAGTGACGGCACCGCATACGTCATTCGACGGCGGTTGGTTATTTCTACAAGAAAAAAACACTGGAACGATTAATTGTCTGCTTAGCTGGCTAGCGTGGGGTTTGGTTGGTCCCCGCTCGAGGGCCTTTAGATGGTCGATTGGTTGAGGTGCTATGCGGGGAAGCAGGACAACGTGTAAAGCAGGAAATGGCTCCGCTCAGACGCTGCGTAGCCATCTTTTCCATAAACTCCCCAATCCAGCCAACCATAAAGGGATGGCGGTTCTTAATCCCGTGTAATGGACACATGTAGACAATCATGCAGAGTCGGTGTTAAGAAAGCGGGGTAACGCCTCAATTAAATCCGGCTGACTTCTTAGCGTTACATGTTGAATGCATAATTCTCATATAACGAGTTTGGCGGTGTTGAAGGCCACTTTACCCTTGCCCTACTCGGAGAGCACAGTCCCAAACAGAAGCACGATAGGAGATAATACGTCTTGAATCCTTCACCCCCACGGCAGATCTATCTCAGAGAAGCCATTCGTGCAAAGCCGAAGTGTTATCTGCATTACCCTTAGTCTACATTATTCCATTTGGAAGGAGAGACTAACCGTGTGCTTCTAACGCTCCTTAGATTCTGCGACCACATGAGCGGAAAAGTGTTTGACCTTCTTCCAATCGTCACCACCCTCGTCTTCCTCCATACACCTCTCCAGATGTTCCTCTGCATCATTCTCATGAAGTTTGTAGTCCGTTTCAACCTTCTCCTGGAATTGTTCCTTCGTCCAATTACTGCCAGAGCCATCCGGGTTCTTGCAGTCTCCAATATCGGCCGCATCGTAAGTGTCGTCAGCCATTTGGTTCCGTGTCTCGCGGTTCGCCATTCCTGTTAGGTAGGCTGCGATTATGGGAACCGAATTGAGAAGTCTGAAATAATCAGTTGCAAGCCTCTATGAGCCGAGGTAGGGCAACGATGATGGTAGTAAGTGTACTTATCGAAGTAGGTGGGTATAGCAGGGTGTTGAATTTGGTGGGGTTTGGTGAGGAGTGTTGTTTTGGCATGAGGAGCGGAGGGGAAGCGATCCGGGGGTAGCTTTAACCTCACTTACTTGCTAGGTGAGATTCAGGGCGCTCTCGGCCTTGGGAAGCCCTCATCCACTCAGTGTGAAAGGCAAACAAATGCTGGCACTGCTGCCTTGTTATCTCAGTGGCGCAAGGCTGAGCGGACTGGGTGGCGTGATAGCTCCCCGCAAACTCCTGTCTTTATCGCCACATCAAGACGGACACGCAGACGCCAAGGAAGCTGCTGTCAGCTTATCTGTGCAGAGACAAGGCTAGCCAGTCATACTTTCCATGTCAGGGTACACGGGTATATTAGCCAGATATGCCAGAAAAAACTCCAATTGGGTTTGTTACAGTATCTATTTTGCCCTCGGAGGGCCTGCATACGCATGGTGCAGTGGGTAAAGGTTCCAACCTTTACATTTCATCAACACGATGGACCATGTTTTGCTTCCCAAAGACCCATCACGCCCTCGACCATGTATTCGGTATGTCTGCTTGAAAGAGTACGACAAGGGCGACTTCATCTCGTACCCTAAGCGGGAAGGCTGGAGCCGGGATGAGCTCTTCATCCGATCCACGTGGACAGAGCTAAACGGCCCTGAAGGGAGACCCAGTGAGCAAGCTGGCTCATTCCTGCAAGAGTGGCTCTTCTTCGGACTGTTGTACACTTTTTTCGGAGATTCAATGCAATTTTCGGACTTCATCGGCACAGATCAGAATGGCCTTCGGATTGTCCACACGCGGAAACTTGTTGAGATATCCGAGGCTTTCATCGAAAAGGAATGGCGGGATAGCAAACACTTCCGGGGAGGCTTTGAGCCTTTGGACTCGTGCCTTGTTGAGGCATCCGTGGTCTATGATTTTATAAGAAGAGATCCTGGCAGCAGTCTTGAGCCACATTTCCTACTTTCTCTAGCAACGATGGGGAGCTTTCTTTGCTCTCTTCGACAGATACTGCATCCCGACCATCCAGAATCAAGCGTCAACCAGACATTGTGGGAAGCGCCCAGTGTTCCAGCCAAGGGAAATGGGTTCCAGTATTTCAGAGACCAGAACGGGTTGATGTCCCTGCTCAACCGGGAAATGGTCCGATCTGGATGGTGCCCCCGAGCAGTGTTTGCGATGACAGACTTCTTTGGACTGGAAACTCGAATCTTCTACTCGTACCTCCGGAACATCGACATCCCAGGACAGAAGCATTCAAATTGCACAAACTTGCAATGCCTATCGTGCCAGGTCGACAAGTCCGACTACGAGTCCACTCACTCAAAGACGGGCTGTAAATGCGGGTTCTTGGCTGTCGATCCTAGTGTTATACTTCTTCGGAACCGTATTCCCCTCGTGTCCCTTGTCGACAGTCATGATGAACAGCAGCCGGTTCTCGAGCTCGTCGAGCACACCGCCGCAACACCGTTCGTGGCCATATCCCACGTGTGGTCAGACGGGTTGGGGAATCCACATGCCAACGCAATGCCTGTTTGTCAGCTCCAAGAAATCAGCTCGCTCGTGCAAAGTCTTTATCCAGGAAAATCAGAGGCGACGCTTTTCTGGATCGACACCCTATGCGTCCCCTCGACATCCGGAGATGCGAAGAAGGAGGCAATCAAAAAGATGCGCGAGACCTACTCCCTGGCCGACAAGGTTCTTGTACTCGATGCGACTTTGCGAAGACTTCGAGTTTCCGACAGATCGACATTGGATCAGGCCATGTACATATACAGTTCAAATTGGATGTCTCGTCTCTGGACCCTCCAAGAAGGCGCTCTCTCCCAATCTCTCTGGGTTCGTTTTGCTGACGCAACCCTTGAATGTGCGCGCATCAAAGAGGAAGCAGCAGGGTTCTATCTCTCATTGCAAAGAGGTTGGGGGAACTGGAATGATATTCAGGTGCTCTATGGCCGTATATGTGGGAGTGAGAAGATCAGCAAATATGCATCCGAGGGAAAGATCTTCGATATCTCAGGCATTTGCAACAGTTTGAGTCGGCGGTGTACGAGTGTGACGGAAGACGAAGCTCTGTGTGTCGGCAGCCTGTTGGCACTCGACATGGATCGAATCGCAGCAGCTCAGCCCGCTGACAGAATGAAAATGTTGTGGTCGAGCATCCACTCCGTCCCAGAGTCTCTGTTATTCTGGAGGTATGGCACTTTGCAAGATGCGGGATTTGGGTGGGCTCCAAAGACCTTTCTCGGTACCGGCAGTCCGTGGCTGGACGCGGGATCCGTCCGCGGCCGCCCGCAAGCATTCCCAAAGCCCGAAGGCCTGTTCGTTAACGCGTACGCAATCAATCTTGAGAATCTGCAGTTACCTTTGCTTCATCCAATAGACGATCTCGTCTGGATCAGGGGCCGAGACGGATGCTGGAACTACTTTCTCTCGAAATTCGAGGTATTGTGCTACGCGCATAACTCCCTCCTCTTCTCTATTCCAAAGGGAAACTTCAGCCGCATTGCGCTTCTTGCTTTGGAACATATTTCAGATCAGGGTCCAGTCCCTTCAACGAGCATGGTCATGGTCTTCGTACACAAAGAAGAGAACAATGTGACGTACGCTCGGCGAGGAGACTCCGGTCTTATTATCAAGGCGGACCATCCCAGATTCGCAGGTGGATTTAAGCAGACGATGGACAAGCGTGACAGCATGCTCTCCGTTGAAGCTGCCACCCCTTCAAAGATTGGACATTGTCTTCATGATAATAAGTACGGTGCTATCGTTGGAGAGTGGTCCTCAGAGCAACGGACCTGGTGTGTCGATTAGAGAATGACCGGAAATCTTCTTCTTGTCGACTGGGCGCAGGTGGCACATTCGATTGGGCTTGTCGTCGGCGATGTCTGTCGCGTATTGATTAGGGATCGTGTTAACATTAGCAGATTCAGAGGAACAGCAGTCCGATTTTTGACGCGGCATGGAAGACGGCGTTGTGCATGATTCATATTTTGCATTTTTGTTCCTCGTGAGACCGGGATCTCGTCCCAAGCCAGCATTCGGTATGGAAGCAAAGCCTCAAGTCATCTCTATGCTCGTCGGCCGTAGCCTGCATATCGTGGATGCGTCAACACTTCAGAGTGCTTAGTGTGAGGTGCTCTGTTAAGAATGATGCCGTGCAGATCCCAGTGTACTCATGGAGTGCGTTGGGGATGCTTTATCGTTAGTAGGCCTCGATGAACGATAAAGTGACAATTGGTGTAGCTGAATAAAAGGGACTATGAGGGCACAGGAGCAACACCTTTCGATGCGAACCATTCGTGACTTCAAACTTTGATATTCTTTGTAGAAGAGCCATTAAGGAGCTCTGCAAACACAAATAAACCCCGAGAATCCCACCTCCTGTCTACATATGCAGACCGAAAAAAATATCTCTTTAAACTCCTCCGCCGTATCCGTTGTGTTCAATCAAACGTATCGTCTCGCTTCGTAGCGCGTGTGGGTATTGGTCCTTTACATGACCACGCACCAGCAGGACTCGTCGCAACCGCAGCAGTCGCACGACTCGCCGCAGCCCATGGTGGTGGGCTTGGGCTTAACAATGGACTTGATGGAAGAAGTGGCGGACCCAGGCATTGTGAAGGGTGGAGGGTTTGGTGGTTGAAGGATTCTGCAGCAAACAGTCAGCGAAAGCTTATCGATGGAAAGAACAAGGTGGGACATACGAGGGAGGGAGAGGACGGGTGCAAGTGATTTTTCGAGTGTATCACGAAGTGAGTGTTGGTTTGGAGGATGAGGCGAGAAGTACGAAGGGTATTTATGCACGCAGCTGACAATGCTGCTAGCCGGGAATCTGACTCCAGCCCCCTCATCGCTGGCAGCCGGGGCAGCCAATCCGCGGAGGGCGAGACTGCACGGTCAGCACCGCAGATGTGACCAGGTCTTGGGATTGGACGGGGCAGGCCGGCGTCTGAAACGTTACGTTGAGGCGCAGTTCGAGGCGCGATAGCTGGACGCTGGCAAGAAGGGTCCAGAATCGGCGCCACCAGCCACGAAACCCCCTGTCAGTCCCGCCTTGATTTCGCACTCTGGTCGGGGAAACCTGGCCTGCCAACGCGGATCTACTCGGTGAGGTCATCTCAGCGGATGACGAGGCAGGGTTCGGGAAGCCGGCAGGAGCAGCTGTGGGCTTTGATTGTGAGATACGAGCTCGCGACGTGTTGGCTGAAACAGGACTAGATGGCCCGATATCCGTGGCTGGACGGGCCCGTGGGAAGCGCTGGGGCTTAGTGGTGTGGCAGCGACCAATGGGGCTAAGCCTTCGCAGAAGAAATGACAAGCTTTCGGCTGAAAGCTTGCAGGACTTGGCAGCTGGCCGGGGCCACCACGTCACTCATCAGGCCGTCCAACCTTTGCCGTGAGCGCTGACTCGCTGGAAAGCCATGGACGTCTCACCGGTGTAAAGCGGGGATGGTGTCGGCGCAACGCGCGCGCATAGAGAAGCTGCCAATAGGAAGCTCCTGGAAAATGGCGGGGTCAAAGTGGCGATTGAACAGCGAAACGCCACGCAGGCCCGGTCCTCCAGCGCCTAAACGACCAATACGAGAGTCGAGGAGTGTGGCGCAGCCCACGGTGAAAGCCGGACACGGTTCGATGTGACGGTGGCCCAGAGAGAGGTGAAGGTTGCAGCAAGAGAGCCACGGTTGTGATGACGAGAGTGGGGATTGCGATGCGGGGCCGAAGGAAGGAGCTGTGCCGTGAGCCGAGCCGAACTTGCCGTTCCTGCTCACTTCTCCCTTGACCATGCTTTTACACGGTCCCATCCGGTAATCCACCAAGCTACGACTTAACTTCAGATGATATGTCTTTGAGGTAGCTGTGCATCTCGCTCTGCGTCTTGGCGCCATGGAATTCAGGCAAATTTCCGTTGTCGCCGGACACCAGGGTGCTCAGAACCTCTTTGTCTTCTCCGCCAAACATCTCCACCGAAATACCTTTGTGACGTGGGACATGATCCCATCCATTACTATCCGGCTGTACCTGCTTCTGCTATGGCTTTCTTTGGCCTCATTGTCGCTTTCTCTTGAGCGCGCACGCGGCGAGCCCGACGGGCAGGCGCCGGCCGGTGGCGTCCATGTAGAGGGCGGCGGCGACGTTGGACGCGACGGCGACGGCTTGCACGCCGAGCGGGTACGTCGTCGTCTGGCTGCCGGTGTAGCGCGGCGCGTGCGCCTTGAGCCAGAGGAGGAAGAGGGATTGCACGCCGTAGGCCTCGAGGGCGCCGGTGACGAGGGAAAAGATGCCGAGGATGTAGCTGTTGGTGGTGGTGTGGGTTGGGGATGCTCGGTGCTGGGTGGGGGAAGAGGGGATTGGCGCACAAGTGCGGTTGGCCGAGGATGCGTTTGAGGAGGGAGAGCGGGGAGACGTCGTGGGTGTCTTTCCGCTTCGGTGGCAGCCGCGAGATGGCTAGCTGGAGGTCCTCGTATGAAGGCGAAGGCGTGCGCTTTGGTGTTCTCGGGGATGTCGGGGAAGCAGACGAACCCTGCGATGGCGACGGGCAGTGTGATGATTCCGTCTTTTGGATATCAGCTCACGCGCACTTCATCGGCATGTCTGACATGCAGAGACGGAAGAGGGATGGTTTTTTTTGAGGGACTTGACTTACCGATGAGGGAAACCCACTTCCACCCAGGCAGCCCAACATAGCCATCCATGCTCTGATGAACCGCAGTCATCATCGCACCGGCAAACATGCTTCCGGCCTGCCCTACAGCAGTGAAGATGGCAGTTCTCTTCGCAATTTCCAGCGGCTTGCTAAATTACCATCCACAGCGTCAGTGGTTCAACCCCAGCAATACATACACTTCCATCAAGGGAGGTTAGAGTCACACATGGGACGAAACTTACTACCAAGATCCCATGACATACATTGTCCCGCAGTACGTGCTCGCCTCGGCCATGCCCTGGAAGAATCGAACGACGCACATCTGCTCGTACGTCTTGCAGGCAGCGGTGCACATCGTCAGGCCTGCCCAGAGCGCCATCATCGACGGCAGCCAGATCTGTGGCTGGATCTTTTGGATTATGATGACATGTGGGATCTGAGCGATGACATATCTGGTGAAAAGTATGAGCATGCTGGCTTATTTCAACATGCACGTTGCGAGAAGCGTACCCGGCGGTCATTACCGATAAAAGGACGTTGTACTGCGCTCCATGGAGACCAATGTCCTCTTTCAGACCCGCAACCTGTTTGACCGGTGAGTACTGATGTATGCTGATTGGTGAAAGATGGGAGACATACGTAGGCATTTGCAACCGCAGCGCGATCTTACGGCTTCGCGTCAGTCCATTTTCAATTTCTTTGGAACAGCTCATCTCGCCGTACCGAGGTAATTGAAGAAGTAACTTAAGCAACAATAAGTCTTGTCTGCACATCAGCCAATGCCCTTTCCGATCATCGGATAGAGAACTCTACAAGAACAAACAAATCCGCCCGGCCTTGTCATCTAACAGCATAGCATGTGGTAGTATCATTGTGACCAACCGAGTTTTTGAACCAGTCGCCTTTCCTCCTTGGATTTTGTAACGTCTCCCAGGAACATCACTGCAGTCTGTTAGTCCCTGAGCCAAGTTGGAATTTTCAAATGCAATACTACCCTTCACCTGGTAACTCCAGGTTTTCTCCGCCATTTCCAATACTAGGTAAAACCGTCGAGTGATATGAATGCAAAACTGTGGTGGAGGACGACGAAAACGAATGGCATGAGACGTAAATGTTTCAGCATTTGTATTATGTACCATGACGGCTTCGCACAAACGAGAGTGGAGTTTTCTTCCGAGTCTGCCTCGCCGCAAGCAATTCCAGCTTTGATGATTGGCCTGATTCCCGGCCATAGTGCTGCATGTAGCGGAACGCTTGCATTGGCATTCTTGGCATTAAGGGACGGCGTCGCAATTATACAGTCTCCATTTCTGCCGGAGTCCATCCGTCGCCTAGATACTGTCTCTGGTGTGAGCACTTTATTAGTCATCTGCTGCTGTCACCATTTGAGTTCTGGTGCCTTGATGTTGTTCAACCTCTCTTGACGCCACGATATCCCACGCCAATACCTCTAGAGCTTCGCTTGATACTCGACCACAGCCGGGTGACGAACGCTTCCTGGCTCCAGTTTCCCAAAGTCCTGCACGCCCTCCTCGACGTTCGGGTAAGGCCCCATAGGAGTGATGGCCTTGGGGTTGATGTTGTAGTGGCTCTTGGTATACTAGGGGAGAAAGTCTCGGTCAGTAACTGCAGTGTAAGAATCTATCATTGCAAGAATAATCCAATCGTCCTGGCAACCCTCCGAGGGACGACTTACGTTCTCCTTGATGTGCTTGAAGTCGGTCGATTCCTTGAACCCCTTGACGTTCCAATACAGGTTCTTTAACCAATTATTCAAGACCGGGTAGTCATGGCGGATGGTGCCCAGGTTGCACTTGAAGTGCTGCACGTAGACCGTGTCGAACCGAACGACGGTCGCATACGCCCGCAGATCCAGCTCCGTCAGCTCCTTGCCAAGGATGTACGGTCCGCCGTTCTTGTGCACAATCTCCTCGAGCCTGTTCAGGGCGGCGAAGACGGCCGGCAGGTTCTTCTCGTACACCTCCTGCTCCAGCGCGAAGCCGGCCTTGTACACGCCCGTGTTCAGATCCTTCTGCATCCACTCGGATATAGCGTCGATCTCGGAGCGAAGGTGTGAAGGGTAGAGGTCAATCTTGGCAAGCTCGGGCGAGATCAGATCATTGAAGGCTGTAGGGAGCCATCGAAGAAGCTCTGCACTCTCCTGCAAGACCATGCTGTCAGCGCCACACTACAAAAGAGCAGAAGTTCCTGGAAGTCTTACGTTGTTGACAGCTGTCTGCGTCTTGGTGTCCCAGAGCAGCGGCACACTATACCTCCCCTTGTACTCCTTGTCCGCCCGGAAGTACACCTCGTGCAGGTATTCGCTCCCGAATAGCTTGTCGACGGTCGCGTTCGGGTACTCCTCGTCCGTCTTGGGGAACCTCCACCCCGGCCAGCCCTTCTCGTCACCCTTCGGGTACGGCTTCACGATGGAGAGCTCGATGATGTCCGTCAGACCTTTCAGGTGGCGGACAAGGTTCGCGCGGTGAGCAAAGGGGCAGAAAAGGCCTATAAAAGGGTAGCTTCAGCGAAAGTCCGGAGCAAATGGGCAATAAACATAAGGCTCACCAATGTAGAGATGGTATCGTCCTTTCTCTGGGGGGAATTGGCCGTCCGGCGCGATGACACCATGCCATCCATCGTCAGTTCCAGTCTTGTGGATTGTGCTGTCGGTCATGGTGGAAGCTCCAATGAAGGTACGTGTAGCAGTCCGTGGCGCAAAAGCAGCGGGGACTTTGTTTCCGCGGAGAGCCTTGGTGAGGGGAGTGCGGAGGAGCATCAATTGCAGAGCAAGCTGTTAGAAGGCAGCAGAGCTGAGGACGCATCAATTGCTTAGGTGATTGTGCAACGATAAGCGGTACACAAAGCTGCGGGGAACGCGTCGCGCCTGCCCCACTGGAGCTCCCGCGGAACCCATTCCGCCCATTGCATCATAGGTTTGCTCGCCTCGCTGAGTCACAACTTCTTTTCCTCGTCTGAGAGAAACCTCACATCAAATCTTTTGGAATTGGACTAACGCAGACCACGCTACGCGCTTTTCAACCTTCCACATCACTCCTCAAACACCGCCGCCATGCCACTAACGCTCACTTTAAACAAAGCACCTACCTCCTCTTATCAAACCCCACACCCTTTCCCACCGGACAATCATCCACATTCTCCTGCCACGCAATCCTCGCATACTCAGGCAAGTACATGTTACTCGTAAACGTCTCGGGCATATAGCTCTCCGTATCATCCGTCGAAAAGTCGCCACCCGCCTTGTTCAACGCCGCAATGACATAATCCTCGATGAAATTGAGATACACGACGTCGACGGCATCCGGCAGGCCGCCGTCGGCCGGGAACGACGCGTTGGCCTGCACGTCGATGGGCAGGTCGTACGCGGGGATGGCCGAATGCGTCGTGTCGTCGCCGTCGGTGCCGAAGTCGTCGGACGTCACGTAGCCGGGCGTCGAGACCTCCTGGCGGCGCAGCAGGCGGCCGCCGCGGAAGGCGCGGCCGTGCAGGTGCGAGTGCGAGATGGGCGGGTCGACGCAGGAGTCGGTGTCGGGCAGCGACGGCGTGAGGGCGCTGAAGCCAAGGCTGCGGCGGGAGAGCTCGGGCTCGGGCGAGAGGTCGAGCGAGCGCTTCTGGTACGGGCCGGCGTTCATGATGTCGAGCACCTGCGACGCGTACTCGTACGGCACGTCCGGCACGAAGCGGATGGTGTTGGTGAAGGGCGAGACGATGAAGGAGTCGTCGTAGGTGAAGGGCCCCTGGACGAGGTCGAAGCGCACGCTGCCCGTGTTGATGAAGATGATGCGCGGCACGTCGGCGCGCGACTCGTTGACGAGCACCGTCGCGATGGCTTCCTGGAGGAGCGTGTAGATGTTGCCCGCGTCGCCGAAGGGCTTGCAGTCGATGCACCAGGTCTGCGGCGCGCAGCCGATGACGCTGCTCAGGTTCAGCTGCTCACGCGCCCCTGTGATGGTCGCCGTCACTGCCTTGCCGTGCTGCGTGTCGAACGGCTTGCTCTGGCTGCCGGCTGCGTGGTAGCCGAAAGTCCAGCGGTTCCAGTCCAGGTAGCGCCGCGAGTAGCGAAGCGTCGAGGGCGTGTCGGACGTCGGCAACGTGCTGTTATCGGCGGTACCATTCACGGACACGGCGGGTCTCGTGGGCGCGGGGAGGCCTTCGGGCTGCTTGACTGCGTAAGTGCTATTTCCTTGGCCCTGGATTCCAGTGATAGACAGCCAGCCCAGCGTCTCGCAGTAGCGGCCGGACTCGAGACCAGTGGCCTTGTTGTCGTAGACGGCAAAGTCGCGGATGTGGGTGTGGCCGCCGAAGATCTGGATGGGGATGTCGGGTCGGGCGTTGCGGATGGCGCTGTAGACGGTGCCCATGGTGCTGGTGGAATCGGTCGGGCGTGCGGCGTTGTGGCCAAAGAGGATGAACATGTCGACGCCCGAATGGTTCACGGCCTCCTCGAACCAGGACTCCTGGACAAGGTCGGCGGCCTTGATGACCTTGGAGACGTTCGAGTTGCCGGTGAAGTCGAACAGGACGCCAAAGGCCATGATGCGGAGGCCTGCCGAATCAAAAGGGTTAATCTTGGACAAGCAAGAGGTAGATGGGAACTCAACAACATACCTTGTTCGGTGGTGAAATAGCGGTACTGGCTGCCGATATACTCGAACTTGCCGGTGGACGGGTTGGCGATCTGGACATTGGACGTGACATAGCGGTCGCCGTAGACCTTGGCGAACTGATTGAAATGCTCGTAGGCAATCTCGGTGACATAGAGCTCGTGATTGCCGATGGTGAGCAGGTCGTAGTCGATGTTCTCCCAAATGGGGTTGGAGATCAGGCCGTTCGGATCCGTAGCATCCGAGAGTCCAGCGCCGTCGTGCAAGTCCTGCCGTCACACGTAATATCTCGTTAACAACAAATTTCTCGGAACCAATAGCGGCGCGCCGTGTAAGCTTACACCGGTGTCGACGAGGAGCAGGTCGACGCCGAGCTCCCTCGCCTGGGCCTTCATGGCCGTGGTGAACGAGACGTAGTCGCCCCAGTCGGCGCCGTAGTTCTGCTCCTTCAGGTGGCCCTCCAGCCAGCCGTGCGTGTCGGTCGTGTGCAGGAAGTTGAGNNCGGGCTGCATGCGCTTGACCTTGCGCGTGAGGACGACATCGTTCTGCGGCCCGTAGCAGCTGTGCCCGTCGTCGGCGCAGGCCAGTGCGGTGCTGGCGAGCGAGGCGGCGGCGAAGGTTGCGGCGAGACGCATACTGGAAGTCCAATTGGCGGCTCTACCCGCTGGCAACGAGCGAGCAGGCGGAGGGGAGGGGAGGGGC